>JASTWF010001799.1:0-58015 GCA_030390025.1 Squalus acanthias | reverse complement strand
TGGTGCGAGTTCGGACACGGGGCAGCAGAGTTTTGGATGAGCTCAAGTTTATGGAGGGTGGAAAATGGGAGCATCAATACATATCCAGAACGTCTCCGCAAGAACGGAGGTGAAACAAACACAATCTTCCACAATTTTCCGGTTGTCGTGGTGATGAGGAATGGGAACACAGGGTTTTGATAATAAGGCCAATGGCAGCGTCCTATCCACCTGTGATCAGGTGATGCTCCACGGTCCAGGGATTGAACCCAGGAACTTCCTGCTCTGTGTGGCTCAGTTCCCTGCTGGCCACAGCCTTTATCGGGGGGGGGGGCGGGGGGGAGCTGCAATGATGTATATGAAATTCAACGGGAAACCTTTTGAAGTGAATCCCCTTGTACATCTGTAAACCCAACACTCAGGAAATCACTTTTTAAATTAAAAAAATATAAGATTGGAAATGTACTTTTGAAATCTGCAAGGACAAAGGGAGGGTACAGGTCTGAGGGTAGGGTATTAATGCTCTGTACTTATACAGTTTGTAGCACAGCAATGACTTCACATGTCCAAAAATCAATGGGAGCCTCTCTAATGGGGACACATCCTTGATGAGCTGAACATTCTCTTTATCCAATTACTCCCGGTGGAAAGGAATGTTTAGAGAATGTATAAAGAAAGACTTGCATTTCTATAGCTCCTCTCATGACCTCACGACGTCCCAAAGCGCTTTATAACCAATGAAGTACTTTTGAAGTGTAGTCCCTGTTGTAATGTAGGAAATGCAGCAGCCAATTTGTGCACAGCAAGCTCCCACAAACAGCAATGACCAGATCATCTGTTTTAGCACGTTGGTTGCGGGATGAATATTGGCCAGGACACCGGGGTGAACTCCCCTGCTCTTCTACAAAATAGTGCCGTGGGATCTTTTACATCCACCTGAGAGGGCAGATGGGGCCTCGGTTTAACATCTCATCCGAAAGACAGATAGAGAATAAGTTAAGTTGAAATGACTCCCTTTCGTTGATGCTGTGCAACCACAACAGTTAAGAGAAACATTTTGCTTATTAACTGCATTACTTACTGGCAATCTGTAAACGTTGGTTTGTAATAAAATGCCGGCAACTTTGACTCATATTTTGCCTTGACGGCGCTGTTCCCATTAGAGGCCATAAACTGCGAGAGAAAACACAGCAGATTTTTGAATCAATTGATGATTTTCATTCAGTATATATAGGTTCAGAAGATGGCATGAATTATTGATTGCCCCATGCCACAATCAATTATCTTACAGTCAAGAAAGCTGGTGAGCAAGACTTCATAGCAAGTTACAACACGGAAGGAGACCATTTTGGCCCATTGTGTCCGCGCCTTGCTACACAGTGCGCTTTGACCAGGTCAGTGGGGGATCTGTATCAGGGCGGGTCGCCAACTCTGGTTGGACGGATTCCTGGAGGCGTCATCACATGACTTCTCACCTCCAACCGCCCCGCCCCCTCACTCCTGCCATTGGTCGCCCGTCACGTCCGTCCTCGTGGAGCCCGCCTTCCCACGGCCAATCGGAACGCGAACAGACTCTTCATCAACCGATTGGATGATTCTGGACTGTCAGTCAAACAGACGGTTTTCCTCATCGCCTATATTTTTATGATCAATAGACAAAAATGTTCAAAGAAATGTTTTAAAAAAACCATAATATTTTGTTGCCTCTATGACCTTTCTCCCAGGTGTTGCTCCTAGCCGTGTCCTGGAGATTAATCTTCAATTCCTGGAGACTCCAGGCCAATCCTGGAGGGTTGGCAACCCCTGATATCACTGGGTTGGTGTCTGGCTTACTTTGCAGGATGTGACATCCAGAGACACACAGAGGTTCAAATCCATATCTTAAATCCTTATTATTATTTTTAGACCTCCCTGTAATAAGCGGCGATCTTTGATCAATGTTAATGTCTCACTTCCAATTTATTTCCTCTTTCTGTGCATTTCACACAGGCTTGAGTGTCAGAAAACACCGCTGATTTATTGCTAAGACTGTAGTTGCCTTGCCGTACTGGGTGTAGTGTATAAAGAACGGATTGACGGACACTATTGTTACATGGGATGATGTGGGTCACACATAGGGGAGTGAAATTGGTCTGCGTCAGTAGTGTGGAACGGCTAAAATGTATTTAAGGACTTTTTCCGTTGTTTGTGGGATGTTTGTTAAGCTGCAATACGTGTTTCTTCCCAAAACGTGATATACCGACATTTATTTCAAGCGATAAGAATCAATCAATTGGGTAGAGATAAGGAATAATAAGGGGAAAAAAACACTGGTGGGCGTAATATATAGGCCTCCTAATAGTTGCAACTCTGTTGGAAGAAGTATTAATCAGGAAATAGTTGGGGCATGTAATAAGGGAACAGCTATAATTATGGGGGATTTTAACTATCATATTAACTGGACAAATCAAATTGGGCAGGGCAGCCTTGAGGAAGAGTTTATTGAGTGTCTTAGGGATGGATTTCTTGAGCAGTATGTAACTGATCCTACAAGGGGGCAAGCAACCTTGGACCTGGTACTGTGTAATGAGTCTGGATTAATTAATAATGTCCTAGTTAAGGATCCCCTTGGAATGAGTGACCATAACATGGTTGAATTCCATATCCAATTAGAGGGTGAGAAGGTTGGTTCTCAAACAAGCATACTGAGCTTGAATAAAGGAGACTATGATGGCATGAGAGCAGAATTGATTAAAGTGGACTGGGAAAATAGATTAAAGGGTAAGACGGTACATGAGCAGTGGTGTTCATTCAAGGAGTTATTTTACAACTTTCAAAATAAATATATTCCACTGAGGAAAAAAGGGTGTAAAAGAAATGACAGCCATCCATGGCTAAGTAAAGAAATTAAAGCAAGTATCCAACTAAAAACAAGGACATATAAGGTAGCCAAAGTTAGTGGGAGGATAGAAGATTGGGAAGTCTTCAAAAGACAACAAAAAGTAACTAAAGGATTGATTAAGAAAGGGAAAATAGACTATGAAAATAAATTAGCAAAAAATATAAAAACAGACAGCAAGAGTTTCTATAGTTATATAAAAAGAAAAAGGGTGGTTAAGGCAAACGTAGGTCCCTTAGAGGATGAGACCGGGAAATTAATGGTGGGAAACATGGAGATGGCAAAAATGCTGAACAAATATTTTGTTTCAGTCTTTACGGTAGAGGACACTAAGAATATCCCAACACTGGACAAACAGGGGGCTCTAGTGGGGGAGGAGCTAAATACGATTAAAATCACTAAGGAATTGGTACTCAGTAAAATAATGGGACTCAAGGCGGATAAATCCCCTGGACCTGATGGCTTACATCCTAGGGTCTTGAGGGAAGTGGCAGTAGGAATTGTGGATGCTTTGGTAATAATTTTCCAAAACTCCCTGAACTCAGCAAAGGTCCCGGCAGATTGGAAAACTGCTAATGTAACACCCTTATTTAAAAAGGGTTGTAGGCAGAAGGCTGGAAATTATAGACCAGTTAGCCTAACATCTGTGGTGGGTAAAATTTTGGAGTCTATTATTAAGGAGACAGTAACGGAACATTTAGATAAACATAATTTAATAGGACAAAGTCAGCATGGCTTTATGAAGGGGAAGTCATGTCTGACAAATTTGCTCGAGTTCTTTGAGGATATAACGTACAGGGTGGATAAAGGGGAACCAGTGGACGTAGTGTATTTAGACTTCCAGAAGGCATTCGACAAGGTGCCACATAAAAGATTATTGCTCAAGATAAAAAATCACTGGATTGAGGGTAATATTCTGGCATGGGTGGAGGATTGGTTATCTAACAGGAAGCAGAGAGTTGGGATAAATGGTTCATTCTCGGACTGGCAACCAGTAGCCAGTGGTGTTCCGCAGGGGTCGGTGCTGGGTCCCCAACTCTTTACAATCTATATTAACGATTTGGAGGAGGGGACCGAGTGTAACATATCAAAGTTTGCAGATGATACAAAGATGGGAGGGAAAGTAGAGAGTGAGGAGGACATAAAAAACATACAAGGGGATATAGACAGGCTGGGTGAGTGGGCAGAGATTTGGCAGATGCAATACAATATTGGAAAATGTGAGGTTATGCACTTTGGCAGGAAAAATCAGAGAGCAAGTTATTATCTTAATGGCGAGAAACTGGAAAGTACTGCAGTACAAAGGGATCTGGGGGTCTTGGTGCAAGAAAATCAAAAAGTTAGTATGCAGGTGCAGCAGGTGATCAAGAAAGCCAATCGAATGTTGGCTTTTATTGCTAGGGGGATAGAATATAAAAATAGGGAGGTATTGCTGCAGTTGTATAGGGTATTGGTGAGACCGCACCTGGAGTACTGTATACAGTTTTGGTGTCCATACTTAAGAAAAGACATACTTGCTCTCGAGGCAGTACAAAGAAGGTTCACTCGGTTAATTCCGGGGATGAGGGGGTGGACATACGAGGAGAGGTTGAGTAGATTGGGACTCTACTCATTGGAGTTCAGAAGAATGAGAGGCGATCTTATTGAAACATATAAGATTGTGAAGGGGCTTGATCGGGTGGACGCGGTGAGGATGTTCCCAATGATGGGTGAAACTAGAACTAGGGGACATAATCTTAGAATAAGGGGCTCCTCTTTCAAAACTGAGATGAGGAGAAACTTTTTGACTCAGAGGGTAGTGGGTCTGTTGAATTTGCTACCCCAGGAAGCTGTGGAAGCTACTTCATTAAATAAATTTAAAACAGAAATAGACCATTTCCTAGAAGTAAAGGGAATCAGGGGTTACGGGGAGCGGGCTGGAAATTGGACATGAGTTTGAGTTCGGATCGGTCAAGGCCCTGTGGGTGGCGGAGCGGGCCCAGGGGCCGAGTGGCCTGGTCCTGCTCCTACTTCTTGTGTTGTTTAGAGTTGAGGTTGGATCAGATCAGCCATGATCTCATTGAATGGCGGAGCAGGCTCGAGGGGCCGATTGGTCTACTCCTGCTCCTATTTCTTATGTTCTTATGTTCTTATGTAATTACATTGAAAAGAGAGAAATGAAGGGGTTGAATTTCTACAGGGGTTTTCCGACCCACTGGAACATTGGGGGCAATTCTAACCTCACCCTTCCCCGGGGAGGCTGAGGGGATCGGGGGCAGCGTGGGTTTCACAGCCCGTCCAATTTTACTTTCCATTGAAGTCAACAGAGAGCAACATTGGGCGGGGCGTAAAACCGGCGTTCCACCCGATTCCGTGGGATTCCTGCCCGGAGAGTTAGGTTAATATGGCCGCCTTGGAGCGGGACGCATTGTCCTGAACCAACAATCTAATCTCCCCACCCGCTGAACGTCCACTCTCAGTCAGACAGAATGTTTGCTGCATTTTCACTCAAACAGACCTACCTTAACTTCAGCATCCTCCCAAGCATCTAACCGAACCGATTTCACTTTGCTAACTTGAGAGATATTTCGATGAATTCCTGAACAATTTAAACAGATAAAAACTCCAAGGGTGTAAGACGCCCAGTCGCGATCTGAAAAATAACAGAACAAAGTTTCCATTACGTTAGGGCTAGTTTATCAACGGGAGCCAAGGAGCTTTACTATACTTTCTCCTTTCCTTTCAATCAATATTCTTTCCTTTTCTTAAGGCACTGGGATACAGGCACCAGATCCTCAAACAATAACTTAGGCACTTAGGAACAGGAGGAGGCCATTCAGCCCCGAGCCTGTTCCGCCATTCAGTTAGATCATGGGCCATCTGTATCTCAACTCTATCTACCCGCCTCGGTTCCATATCCCTGACTACCTTTAATCCAACAAGGATCGAACAATCTCAGTTTTGAAATTGTCAATTGACCTCAACAGCTTTTTGAGGGCAGAGAGTTGCAGATTTCCGTTACCCTTTGTGTGAAAATACCATGTTTAGTGAGGGAGCCTGGTGAACGAATGTCGGAAGGCTATACCGGCATTGGGACATCACAGCTACCCCATATCCTGTGCTTGCCCAACGTGTCCACACACGCACATCTGGTTAAAGAGGGGATTAACACAATTGAAAGGAAGGATATTAGCTCTGATGATGCGGAATCTGTATGGGTAGAACTGAGAAATAACAAGGGGCAGAAAACATTAGTGGGAGTGGTATATAGACCTCCAAACAGTAATACGGAGGTTGGGGACAGCATTAAAAGGGAAATTAGAGAAGCATGCAGTAAGGGCACAGCAGTCATCATGGGTGACTTTAATTTACATATAGATTGGGCTAACCAAATTAGTAGAAATACTGTGGAGGACGAATTCCTAGAATGTTTACGGGATGGTTTTCTGGAACAATATGTCGAGGAACCAATCAGAGATCAGGCCATCTTAGACTGGGTATTATGTAACGAGAAAGGATTAATTAGCAATCTTGTTGTACGAGGCCCCTTGGGTCAGAGTGATCATAATATGGTAGAATTCTTCATTAGGATGGAGAGTGAAGTAGTTGAATCAGAGACTAGGGTCCTGAATTTAAATAAAGGAAACTACGATGGTATGAGGCGCGAATTGGGTAGGATTGATTGGGGAATGTCACTCAAAGGGTTGACGGTGGATCGGCAATGGCAAACATTCAAAGACTGCATGGATGAACTACAGAATTTGTTCATCCCAGTGTGGCATAAGAATAAAACAAAAAGGGTGACTCAACCGTGGCTAACAAGGGAAATTAGGATAGCATAAGATCCAAGGAGAGGGCATATAAATTGGCCAGAAAATGCGCTAACCCTGAGGATTGGGAGCAGTTTAGGATTCAACAAAGGAGGACAAAAGGATTAATTAAGAGGGGGAAAATGGAATATGAAAGTAAGCTTGCAGGGAACATAAAAACTGACTGTAAGAGCTTTTATAGATATGTGAAGAGAAAAAGATTAGTGAAATCAAGTGTAGGTCCCTTGCAGTCAGAAGCGGGGGAAGTTATAATGGGGAACAAAGAAATGGCAGACCAATTAAATGCATATTTTGGTTCTGTCTTCACAAAGGAGGACACAAATAACCTCCCAGAGATGTTGGAGAACATACGGTCTGATGAAAGGGAGGAACTGAAAGAAATCAGTATTTGCAGGGAAATGGTGTTAGGGAAATTGACGGGATTGAAGGCCGATAAATCCCCAGGGCCTGATAATCTACATCCTAGGGTACTTAAGGAAGTGGCCCTAGAAATAGTAGATACATTGCTGATCATCTTCCAACATTCGATGGAATCTGGAACTGTACCCATGGATTGGAGGGTAGCTAATGTTACCCCACTATTCAAAAAGGGTGGTAGAGAGAAAGCGGGGAATTACAGACCGGTAAGCCTGACATCGGTAGTGGGGGAAATGCTAGAGTCCATTATAAATGATGTAATAGCTGAGCACTTGAAAAACAGTGACAGGATCGGACAAAGTCAACATGGATTTACAAAAGGTAAATCGTGCTTGACTAATCTACTGGAATTTTTTTGAGGATGTAACTGGGAAAATAGATAAGGGAGAACCAGTAGATGTGGTGTATTTGGACTTTCAAAAGGCTTTCGATAAGGTCCCGCATAAGAGATTAGCGTGTAAAGTTAAGGCACATGGGATTGGGGGCAAGGTATTGACTTTGATAGAGAACTGGTTGGCGGACAGAAAGCAGAGAGTAGGAATTAATGGGTCTTTTTCCGAGTGGCAAGCAGTGACTAGTGGGGTACCGCAGGGATCGGTCCTTGGACCCCAGCTATTCACAATATACATTAATGATCTAGATAAGGGAACTAAATGTAATATCTCCAAGTTTGCAGATGACACAAAGCTGGGTGGGAGTGTGTGCTGCGAGGAGGATACCGAGAAACTCCAGGATGATTTGGACAGGTTGGGTGAGTGGGCAGAAGCGTGGCAGATGCAATATAACGTGGATAAATGCAAGGTTATCCACTTTGGTGTCAAAAACAGAAAGGCAGACTATTATTTGAATGGCAATAGATTGGGAGAAGGGGAAGTGCAATGAGACCTGGGTGTCCTTGTGCACCAGTCGCTGAAGGTAAGCATGCAGGTGCAGCAGGCGGTGAAGAAGGCAAATGGTATGTTGGCCTTCATAGCGAAAGGGTTTGAGTATAGGAACAGGGATGTCCTGCTGCAGTTGTACAGAGCCTTGGTGAGACCACACCTTGAGTACTGTGTGCAGTTTTGGTCGCCTTATCTGAGGAAGGATGTTCTTGCCATGGAAGGAGTTCAGCGAAGATTCACAAGGCTGATACCTGGGATGGCAGGAATGACATATGAGGAGAGATTGGGTCGATTGGGCTTATAGTCGCTGGAGTATAGAAGAATGAGAGGGGATCTCATCGAAACATATAAAATTCTGACAGGTCTGGACAAACTAGATGCAGGAAGAATGTTCCCGATGGTTGGAGAGTCCAGAACTAGGGGTCATAATCTAAGGATAAGGGGTAAGCCATTTAGGACAGAAATAAGGAAGAATTTCTTCACCCAGAGAGTGGTGAACCTGTGGAATTCTCTACCACAGAAGGCAGTTGAGGCCAAGTCATTAAATATATTCAAGAAGGAGTTAGATATATTTCTTAAAGCTAAAGGTATCAAGGGATATGGGGAGAAGGCAGGTACAGGGTACTGATTTTGGATGATCAGCCATGATCTCATTGAATGGCGGTGCAGGCTCGAGGGGCCGAATGGCCTACTCCTGCTCCTATCTTCTATGTTTCTATGTTTCTATGTCTATCTATCCTTTCACAGTGGTACTGAGGCCAGCGGTGGAATTTCTATCACTGCCTCACTGAGATCAGCTAACTGAGGATCATCTTGGCTGAGTGGGTAGCACTCTGGTCTCATGGCTTCCTGAGCCCTGCCAGTGATTGGACACGCAATCTGGGCATGAAACATCAGTGCAGTGCTGGGGGAGTGCTGCACTGTCACGGGTGCCATTTCCTCCTTAGTTCAGGGACCTGATTACTTTTGCCCTTCCACATAGCAGAGATCAGACAACTCCAAACAGATCAGGAAATGAGCCTGCAGAGCAAGGATTCTCCACTTCAAACATTAACCTGCATTTAAAAACAGAGAACGCTGGAAACACTCAGCAGGTCAGGCAGCGTCTGTGGAGAGAGAAACAGAGTTAACGTTTCAGGTCGATGACCCTTCGTCAGAACTGGAAAAAGCTGGAGATGGAACAGGTTTTTAAGCAAGTGTAGGGGCAGGGAAAGGGGGAGGGGAGGAAAGAACAAAAGGGAAGGTCTGTGATAGGCTGGAAGGCAGGAGAGATTAAGAGACAAAAGGGATGATGGTGCAAGGTGAAAGGAGATGGTAATGGAACAAGTTAAGAAACAAAAGATGACTCTAGAGGAGGTGTAAATGGCGATGGCAGAGCTGGTGGAATCTCCATGGGGAGTAACTTTTCCCTCGGGCCTCTTCCACTCCTCCATCGTAACTGCAGTAGAAGTTCACTGCCATGGCTCGTGCTTACCAGTGTCAGTCGTGGCTCAGTGGGCAGCACTCTCGCCTCTTGAGTCAGAAGGTTGTGGGTTCAAGTCCCACTCCAGGGACTTGAACACAAAAATCCAGGCTGACACTCCAGTGCCAGTACTGAGGGAGTGCTGCACTGTCGGAGGTGCCGTCTTTATGATAAGACATTAAACCGAGGCCCCGTCTGCCCCCTCAGGTGGACGTAAAAGATCCCACGGCCACTATTTCAAAGAAGAGCAGGGGAGTAATCCCTGGAGTCATGGCCAATCAGCATCATCACTAAAACAGATTATCTGGTCATTATCACATTGCTGTTTGTTGGAGCTTGCTGTGTGTACATTGGCTGCTGTGTTACCTACATTACAATGACTACACTTCAAAATTAACTGTAAAGCGCTTTGGGACATCCTGAGGTCGTGAAAGGTGCTTTATAAATGCAAGTCTTTTGTTCTCTCTTTGAATAATGACCATATGGGTGAGGCACTAGAAGAGGACCAATAAGTGTGGATCTGTACCTTGGCCGAGGAGAAAATTGATTGTTGGGGGTGAGGGAGAGCAAGAAAGTCAAGGATTGAAGATATTCAGTTGTTGTGGAGTGTAAACAAGTGTGCAGACAGCAGTCTGACCTGTCCAAATTCCCAAGATATGCAAGTATGTATAAATATCCCTCTGCAGACCGAATTCACCTTTCAGCTTTACCTGTTCAACAATGAGCATTTGTCAGTCTAAAGAGGTCATTTCTGCTGACTGTGAATAGCTTTCCCCCCGATTGATACTTACCGGTTCTGTGCATTACTTCAGTGTCTGTAATACAGCTCTCTGCTTCTTAAAAATTCATCAGCTGCCCAGTGAATAATCTTAGTCACAGTCCCAAGATATTTCCCCAGTGTAATTTACACTGCCGGCATGCTACTGCTCCTCGCACTCTATTGGTGAGTAATTCAGTGTGGTTGTAATGGAGCTCTAGACGTCTAATTCATGTAATCATATTTTGTATAATAATTTATGGGATAGATTAATAATTTATATAATAAATTCTGGGCTAGTTTAATAATCTGCATAATAAATGATAGGGTATATTAATAAATTGTATGATAAATAACGGGATAGATGAATACATTGTTTGATAAATGATACGGTAGATTTTCCTATTATTATGCTGGGGTCAGCACAGAGAGGACAATCGGACGGGCTCCATTGTGGGGGTGAGCTCCAGACCACTCCAGCTCCCTCCATATGCTGTGTCCAAGTGATTGTTTATACCAAGAGCAGTAATGGGATTGATGTATCGTGTTGCTTTGCTGAAGATTATTTCTGCACAATGTTGACCCACACACTCAATTCTGCCACTGTCTGAGCAAAGTGCACATCTCTTTTTTAAAAACATTTCATGGCAAATTAAAATGTAAAATAGATTCATAATGTTAAGCTTTTGTAAGCAGGGCTTGCCGATAACCGGCAGGAATCTGTTCACAGTGTGACAGGTTAGTTATTTCAAATCCATGGGAACCTATAGGATGAAAATCTCTTTTCCCCGCTGGCTGGAAGGACCCTAGGGGAGATCCGTTTGGCCAGCCTCAAGCCTCTTCATAGTGGTTGCCAACAAGCTCATTCCACAAGACGGCTCGTCATTTGTCGCTGAATTGGTAGTCTGACTCAGAGAGACCAGGCCACAGAGGATGACTCATGAGAGTGGGGGATAATATTCATATTAGAGCAGTATGGGGGTGGTTTTCATTGGATTGAAATTTGAAAAAAAAGAAGCCTTGAAATGACGTGGGATATAAACACACAGACACTTAATGCACTTGTCTGCAATTCCCCCCCCTGATATTTCAGCAGAGGCATTAACCAGTTTAAAAATGAATGAGTTGACACCAGCGTTAAAAACAGCAGAGAGAATTTCTGGTGAATGTGTTGAAGCATTTGTACACTGGTACCCCATGGCTTAATATCAAGGCCTGCGAAGATAACAAACGGCAGCAATCAAGTGGTTAAACGGGGCTGAGTGATGCCAATTCCAGTATAGTCCAGTCCCACTGCTTCATTTGCATATAGCTCATCATACACCGGCAGGTAATTTGGATAAAGTCAGAGACCCTTTGTTAATGAAAATCCATCATTTTCTTTGTAAATTTCTTGTGGCATCATTCAATAGATGAAACATCTGGAAAAGTACAGTGCAGCTGTGAACTGAAAGAGGCACTGAGATCATATCCTTTAATTAGACTGTTCTGAATTACCGAGTCACAAAATAGATGGACTGAATAACTCTGCCAGTGATAACTCCATTAACACCACGTTCAAAATACTTGGGATTTTGTGTTAATTTGGGACCTTGTGGAGGGAAGCTCTGGTTATACAGCTGAAAGCAAAATGGTCACTTCAATAGCTAGGCATTTCTAGCACTAGTGCTGCACCACAATCTCCAGAAAAGGGTTTCACATGGTGCCAATGGTTAGATATTGCTGAACTTTTTATTTGGACCATTTGTTCATCACTTTAGTGGTGTTAGCTCAGTGGGTAGCACTCTCGCCTCTGAATCAGGTGGTCACTGCAGAGACTTGAGCACAGAATCTAGGCTGACACTCCAGTGCCAGTGCTGAGGGAGCGCTGCACTGTCGGAGGTGCCGTCTTTTGGATGAGACATCAAACCGAGGCCGCACCTGCTCTCTCAGGTAGACATAAAAGATCCCATGGCACTATTCGAAGAAGAGCAGGGGAGTTCTCCCGGTGTTCTGGCCAATATTTATCCCTCAACCAGCATCACTAAAACAGATTATCTGGTCATTACCGCATTGCTGTTTGTGGGAGCTTGCTGTGCGCAAATTGCCTGCCACGTTTCCTACATCACAACAATGACCGCACTTCAAAAAGTACTTCATTGGCTGTAAAGTGCTTTGGGACATCCCTGAGGTTGTGAAAGGCGCTATATAAATGCAAGTCTATCATTCTTCTTCCATTTAATTGAGGGAGAAGAAAAGCAGAGAGTAATTAGAGCCAGGGAAACAATGGAGACACAACACAGGAAGAAACCATGGGTGAGAAACGCAAAGCAACACTCAGCAGGAGCCTAGACTTGGGCAAGAAAAGCAACACAATTAGAAGAATAGAGATTTTGGGAAGTCCTGTATACAAACAAGTTTGCGAGGTAGAATCCGATATTAGTTTCAAATTTTTTTTCCTGATTCTAAAATGATTAAAAAACAAGGAAGGTCAACATCCATCCTTTGTATAGTTTATTAATGACACCATGTTTACATAGAATTACATAGGATATACGGCAAAGGATTAGGCCATTCGGCCCAACCAGTCCCTGCCGGCGTTTATGCTCCACTCGAGCCTCCTCCCGTCTTTCCTCATCTAAATCTACCAGCATAACCCTCTATTCCCTTCTCCCTCATATGCTTATCTAACCGCCCCTTAAATGCTTCAACCACTCCCTGTGGTAGCGAGTTCCACATTCTCACCACTCTCTGGGTAAAGAAGGTTCTTCTGAATTCCCTATTGGATTTCTTGGTGACTATCTTATATTGATGGCTCCTAGTTTTGCTCTTCCCCACAAGTGGAAACATTCTCTCTGTATCCACTCTATCAAAACCTTTCATAATTTTAAAGACCTCTATTAGGTCACCCCTCAGCCTTCTTTTTTCAAGAGAACAGAGACCCAGCCTGTTCATCCTTTCTCGATACGTATACCCTCGCATTTCTGGTATCATCCTTGTAAATCTTCTCTGCACCCTCTCCAGTGCCTCCATATCCTTTATATAATATGACGACCAGAATTGCACACAGTACTCAAAGTGTGGTCTAACCAGGGTTCGATACAAATTTAGCATAACTTCGCTACTTTTCAATTCTATCCCTCTAGAAATAAACCCTAGTGCTTGGTTTGCTTTTTTTATGGCCTTGTTAACCTCTGTCGATACTTTTAGTGATTTGTGTATTTGTACTCCTAGATCCCTTTGTTCCTCTCCCCCATTTAGATTCTTATTTTCCAAGTAATATGTGACCTCCTTATTTTTCTTACCAAAATATAATACCTCACATTTATCCGTGTTGAATTTCATTTGCCAATTATTTGCCCATTCTGCAAGTTTATTAATGTCTTCTTGTAATTTGTTGCAGTCCGCCTCAGTATTGGCTAACCCCCCCAATTTGGTGTCATCCGCAAATTTAGAAATTGTGTTTTAGATTCCGAAGTCTAAATTGTTAATATAAATTGTGAACAGTGGTCCCAGCACTGATCCTTGTGGAACACCACTACCCACCTTCTGCCACTGTGAATAGTTATCCTTTACCCCTACTCTCTGCTTTCTGTCTTGAAGCCAGCTAGCTATCCATTCTGCTACTTGTCCCGACTCCGCATTCCCTGACCTTATTCATTAGTCTATTATGTGGTACCTTATCGAAGGCCTTTTGAAAATCTAGATAAATTACATCTCCTGCATTATCCTTGTCTACTCTCTCTCTTACCTCTTCAAAAACTTCAATGAGGTTGGTCAAGCAAGACTTTCCCTTTTGAAATCCATGCTGATTATTTATTATATTTTTTGTTTCTAGATGTTCTTCTATTTTCTCCTTTAGTAGGGATTCCATTATTTTTCCAACCACCGATGTTAAGCTGACTGGTCTATAGTTCCCTGGACATGTTCTATCTCCCTTCTTAAATACAGATGTTATGTTAGCTATCCGCCAGTCCTCTGGCACTACACCCTTTTCTAACGAATTACTAAATATGTGTAGTAATGCCTCTGCTGTCTCTTCCCTAGATTCTTTTAAAATGCGCAGATGTAATCCATCCGGACCAGGGGTTTTATCCTCTTTGAGTTTCATTAGTTTATTTCATATATCTCCTTGTTTTATTTTAAATGCAGTTAACTCATTACTAATCTCATCATCTGATGTCAACTCCACCTGTTCTATCTCCCTGGTAAATACTGAAGCAAAGTAATTATTTAATATCTCTGCCATCTCTCTATCGCTGCCTGTGGTATTATCCTGTCCATCCCTTAGAGGTCCTATTCCCATCCCAACCTTCCTTTTTGTATTTACGAGCCTGTAAAATATTTTACTTTTTTGTTTCATGTTCCTGATAATTTAATTTCATAGTTCCTCTTTGCCTTCCTAATTGTTTTTTTGACTTCTCTCCTAACCTCTTCGTATTCTCCCTTATCATGCTCTCCCCTGCTGTCCATGTACTTAGTGTATGCCTCTTTCCTTACCCTCAATTTTTCCCTTATGGCTTTATTCATCATTAGTGTTTAGCTTGTTCTTGTTTTAAATGTTTCCCACTACTGTTCTACATCATTGCTTGCCAATGTTGTTGTCCATTTTATTTCCCCAAGTTCCATTCTCAGCCCCTCAAAATTAGCTTTTCTCCAATCTATTACCCTGGTCTTTGTCATACTTGTGTCTTATGTTATAAGTCCAGGTTTGACAGGGACTCAATCAGGTTGAGTTCCCTTCATTGCTGTAAGTTCTTTAACATTGACATAAGTTTTATTAAATTGTACTTAACACTGTGACACAATGGATCGAAAGGGTTTATCTTAATAAGAAAATGTACTCAAGGGAAATGATGAGCCTCTTTGATGCATAGTCCTCTTAACCCAATGGTTTTTGAGGACTTGCCAAGCATTTCTGATACGTACAATTATATTTTCTACTGGAGAAGCCAGACATGTACATTGCAAGGGAACAAGTGTGTATCAGAAGCACTGTGCAAGACATGGGACTAATGGAGAGCTCCCAAAATAATCTGCGCTACGTTGATTAATCCAGTTTTAATGAGGTGCGCGTCAGATTTTAGAACAGACCGATGTCGGGAAGGAAAGCTGCACCAGAACAAAGTAAAAAATAAATCACTCCCGGGATGTGGGCGTCGCTGGCAAGGCCGGCATTTATTGCCCATCCCTAGATGCCCTGAGAAGGTGGTGGTGAGCCGCCTTCTTGAACCGCTGCAGTCCGTGTGGTGAATCTTGTTATTCTTTGTACGAGGTTTGAGACAACTTCGTGGCTTGCTCGGCTGGGGGGCAGTTAAGAGTCAGTTATGTTGGCGTGGGACTGCAGTCACAGACATGCTGGATTGGGTAAGGACGGCAGGTTTCCTGCCTTAACAAGGATATTAGTGAACTGGTCACTTTTACTGATACCAGCTTTTTATTTCCAGATTTATTTATTTATTTTAAAAACAGAATTCAAATTCTCAAACTGCCATGGTGGGATTTAAACTCACATTCTCTGAATGACTAATACAGCAACATAAACACGACGCTCCCACACCCCATCAGAAAATCAAACCTCTGCTTTTTAAGATTCTTGCCATGTTTCATGTGGAGATACACAGGAAACAGAATCAAGAACCCAGTGACCCAGATTGTGTCACTTGAGGTTTTTCCACAAATTTTTAGAGTTTCATCATTTTTGGGCTCAGATATTGCATTTTTACAAATCAGGAAGAGCATTGGTCCCTCTGCACATGGGAATCGTCTGACAAGACAGCCATAGCGGCACGGCAAACACAAAATAGCCCACTGAACAGGGGTCCATGTCCACTGCATCAACATGACAGGCAGCACCTTGAGAGTTGACCACAGACTGCAAGGGGGGGGGGGGGGGGGTCAGTGCGTGTGTGGGGGGTGTGCGGGGGGGGGGGGGAGTGTGCAGGGGTGGTGTGTGTGGGGGGAGTGTGTGCAGGGGTGGTGTGTGTGGGGGGGGGGGTGCAGGGGGCATGTGTGCAGGGGGTGGTGTGTGTGGGGGGGTGTGCAGGGGGGGTGTGTGCGGGGGGGGGGTGTGCAGGGGGGGGTGTGCAGGGGGGGGTGGGTGCAGGGGGGGGTGTGCAGGGGGGGGTGTGCAGGGGGCGTGTGTGCAGGGGTGGTGTGTGTGGGGGGGGTGTGCAGGGGGGTGTGTGTGCGGGGGGGGTGTGTGCGGGGGGAGGTGTGCGGGGGGGGGTGTGCAGGGGGGGGTGTGTGCAGGGGGGGTGTGTGCAGGGCGGGGTGTGTGCAGGGGTGGTGTGTGCGGGGGGGGGGTGTGTGTGTGCGAGCGTGCGGGCAGTGCGCGGGGGGTGCGCGCGGGGGTGTGTGTGCGGGGGGGCGTGGCGAGGAGGTGAGCGGGGAGGTGTTGGGGGGTGCGGGGGTGGCGGTGTTGGAGGGTGCGGGGGGGCGTGCGGGGGGTGGCGGTGCGGGGGGGGTGCGGGGGTGGCGGTGCGGGGAGGTGTTGGGGGGTGTGGGGGGGGGGGTGCGGGGGTGGCGGTGCGGGGGGGTGTTGGGGGGTGCGGGGGGGGGCGTGCGGGGGTGGCAGTGCGGGGAGGTGTTGGGGGTGCGGGGGGGGCGTGCGGGGAGGTGTTGGGGGGTGTGGGGGGGGCGTGCGGGGGGGGGGTGCGGGGGGTGGCGGTGCGGGGGGGTGTTGCGGGGTGCGGGGGGGGCGTGCGGGGGTGGCAGTGCGGGGAGGTGTTGGGGGTGCGGGGGGGCGTGCGGGGAGGTGTTGGGGATGCGGGGGGGGCGTGCGGGGAGGTGTTGGGGGTGCGGGGGGGGCGTGCGGGAGGGGGGGGGGGGGGGGGGGGCGGGGGGGGGGGGGGGGGGGGGGGGGGGGGGGCGGGGGGGGGGGGGGGGGGGGGGGGGGGGGGGGGGGGGGGGGGGGGGGGGGGGGGGGGGGGGGGGGGGGGGGGGGGGGGGGGGGGGGGGGGGGGGGGGGGGGGGGGGGGGGGGGGGGGGGGGGGGGGGGCGGGGGGGGGGGGGGGGGGGGGGGGGGGGGGGGGGGGGGGGGGGGGGGGGGGGGGGGGGGGGGGGGGGGGGGGGGGGGGGGGGGGGGGGGGGGGGGGGGGGGGGGGGGGGGGGGGGGGGGGGGGGGGGGGGGGGGGGGGGGGGGGGGGGGGGGGGGGGGGGGGGGGGGGGGGGGGGGGGGGGGGGGGGGGGGGGGGGGGGGGGGGGGGGGGGGGGGGGGGGGGGGGGGGGGGGGGGGGGGGGGGGGGGGGGGGGGGGGGGGGGGGGGGGGGGGGGGGGGGGGGGGGGGGGGGGGGGGGGGGGGGGGGGGGGGGGGGGGGGGGCGGGGGGGGGGGGGGGGGGGGGGGCGGGGGGGGGGGGGGGGGGGGGGGGGGGGGGGGGCGGGGGGGGGGGGGGGGGGGGGGGGGGGGGGGGGGGGGGGGGGGGGGGGCGGGGGGGGGGGGGGGGGGGGGGGGGGGGGGGGGGGGGGGGGGGGGGGGGGGGGGGGGGGGGGGGGGGGGGGGGGGGGGGGGGGGGGGCGGGGGGGGGGGGGGGGGGGGGGGGGGGGGGGGGGGGGGGGGGGGGGGGGGGGGGGGGGGGGGCGGGGGGGGGGGGGGGGGGGGGGGGGGGGGGGGGGGGGGGGGGGGGGGGGGGGGGGGGGGGGGGGGGGGGGGGGGGGGGGGGGGGGGGGGGGGGGGGGGGGGGGGGGGGGGGGGGGGGGCGGGGGGGGGGGGGGGGGGGGGGGGGGGGGGGGGGGGGGGGCGGGGGGGGGTGCGGGGGGGGCGTGCGGGGGTGCGGGGGGGTGTGCGGGGGGGGGGGGTGCGGGGAGGTGTTGGGGGTGGGGGGGTGTGCCGGGGGGGCGTGCGGGGGGGGGCGTGCGGGGAGGTGTTGGGGGGTGCGGGCGAGGGGGGCGTGCGGGGGGGGGGGTGGGGCGGGGGGGGCGTGCGGGGGGGGGTGGTGCGGGAGGGGCGTGCGGGGGGGGGCGGTGCGGGGGGGGGGGCGTGCGGGTGGCGGCGTGCGGGGCGGCGGCGTGCGGGGGGGGCGTGCGGGGAGGTGTTGGGGGTGCGGGGGGGGGTGTTGGGGGTGCGGGGGGGGGTGTTGGGGGGTGTGCGGGGGGGCGTGCAGGGGGGCGTGCGGGGGGGCGTGCAGGGGGGGTGGTGCGGGGGGGCGTGCGGGGGGGTGGTGTGGGGGGGGCGTGCGGGGGGGTGGTGCGGGGGGGGGTGGTGCGGGGGGGGTGCGGGGGGGCGTGCGGGGGGGGCGTGCGGGGGGGGGGGGGGGGGGGGGGGGGGGGGGGGGGGGGGGGGGGGGGGGGGGGGGGGGGGGGGGGGGGGGGGGGGGGGGCGGGGGGGGGGGGGGGGGGGGGGGGGGGGGGGGGGGGGGGGGGGGGGGGGGGGGGGGGGGGGGGGGGGGGGGGGGGGGGGGGGGGGGGGGGGGGGGGGGGGGGGGGGGGGGGGGGGGGGGGGGGGGGCGGGGGGGGGGGGGGGGGGGGGCGGGGGGGGGGGGGGGGGGGGGGGGGGGGGGGGGGGGCGGGGGGGGGGGGGGGGGGGGGGGGGGGGGGGGGGGGGGGGGGGGGGGGGGGGGGGGGGGGGGGGGGGGGGGGGGCGGGGGGGGGGGGGGGGGGGGGGGGGGGGGGGGGGGGGGGGGGGGGGGGGGGGGGGGGGGGGGGGGGGGGGGGGGGGGGGGGGGGGGGGGGGGGGGGGCGGGGGGGGGGGGGGGGGGGGGGGGGGGGGGACGTGCGGGGGGGGGGGGGTGCGGGAGGGGCGTGTGGGGGGGCGTGCGGGGGGGGCAGTTGGGGGGGGCGTGCGGGTGGGGCGTGCGGGGGGGGTGGTGCGGGAGGGGCGTGCGGGAGGGGCGTGCGGGGTGGGTGGTGCGTGAGGGGCGTGTGGGGGGGCGTGCGGAGGGGTGGTGCGGGAGGGGCGTGCGGGAGGGGCGTGCGGGGGGGGTGGTGCGTGAGGGGCGTGTGGGGGGGCGTGCGGAGGGGTGGTGCGGGAGGGGCGTGCGGGAGGGGCGTGCGGGGGGGGGTGGTGCGTGAGGGGCGTGCGGGGGGTGTGGTGCGGGGGGGCATGAGGGAGGGGCGTGCGGGGGGGGTGGTGCGGGGGGGCGTGCGGGGGGGGTGGTGCGTGAGGGGCGTGCGGGGGGGTGTGCGTGTGTCGTTGTGGATTGAAGGAAGCACCCTCTTGGTTTCAGCACTCTGATTTTGGGACATGTTCAGCTGGAAGTGGAATGACTCCGACTGCTGTGGCTCGGGCTGCCTTCGGATTGCCTCACCAGCTACACTTCAGAGACATTCGCTGGATGCCTTGTCTAGTTTTGCAATCCTAACATACTGTAACCATCAACAGTTGGCGTAACATCACCTCTGCATTTATTTACAGCTTGGTTCTATTCGAGTCTGTGGGCTAATCTACCTCTGCTTGAATTAGAATGAAACTTTAGAGTGCAGCTTCTTGGCAATGAATTCAATTTTAATCGCAGTATTGTGTTGAATAGTTTATTACAGATACATAAACAGAAAATCTAATACTGAATCATACTGTTCTCATCTATGAACAATGTTTTCCCTCCCAAAATCTAAAGCCTGTGAAATCAGGTTGGTTGATCTTACAAGGACCTTTGATCAAGTCAAATTAAGATCAGGCCTAGAAGTATCAAATTTGCTCGTCATTATCCTCGTCAAACTCAAATAATTGCTATGGAAACAACATGATCCAGCTTAACTCCAGTGCTAGTACTGAGGGAGTGTTGCACTGTCGGAGGTGCCGTCTTTCGGATTGAGTTGGTTAAACCGAGGCCCCGTCTATCCTCTCAGGTGGATGTAAACAATTCCATGGCACTATAAGAACATAAGAATTAGGAGCAGGAGTCGGCCATTCGGCCCTTCGAGCCTGCTCCGCCATTCAATAAGATCATGGCTGATCTTCGACCTCAACTCCACCTGTCTGCACTAGCCCATATCCCTTGATTCCCTTCGTTCCCAAAAATTTATCGACCTCTGTCTTGAATATACTCAATGACTGAGCATCCACAGCCCTCTGGGGCAGAGAATTCCAAAGATTCACAACACTCTGAGTGAAGAAATGTCTCCTCAATCTCAGTCCTAAATGGCTGACCCCTTATTCTGAGACTGTGCCCCCTGGTTCTAGACTCCCCAGCCAGGGGAAACATTTTCTCAGTATTAACCCTGTCAAGCCCCTTAAGAATTTTATATGTTTCAATTAGATCACCTCTCATTCTTCTAAACTCTAAGGAATATAGGCCTAGTCTACTCAATCTCTCCTCATAGGGCAATATCCTCATCCCAGGAACCAGTCTGGTGAACCTTCGTTGCACTCCCTCTGAGGCAAGTATGTCTTTCCTTAGGTAAGGAGACCAGAACTGTACACAGTGCTCCAGGTGTGGCCTCACCAATGCTCTGTATAATTGTACCGAGATGATTTTCGAAGAAGAGCAGGGGAGTTCTCCCCGGGTGTCCTGGCCAATATTTATTCCTCAACCAACATCAGTAAAACAGATTATCTGGTTATTATATCACTGCTGTTTGTAGGAGCTTGCTGTGCACAGATTGGCTGCCGCATTTTCTACATTACAAGTGACTACACGTCAAAAGTGCTTTATTGGCTTTAAAGCACTTTGGGACATCCTGAGGTCATGAAAGGCGCTATTTAAATGCAAGATCTCGCTTCTCCTTTTAATCACAAGTCCCTTTACTACATTGAGCAGAGCTGAGAAACAGCAGTATGAAAGTATTGAGAGAGACAAGCCTTCAAGAACGATAGCCGCACCCAGTCCAGTTTCCTTATAAATAGAATTGCTGGTTCAGCATGGGACAAGTCAGCCCTAGTACAGACCTACCAGAAGTTGAAACAGTCTATTATGCACAAAGCAAACTAAGTTGAAGCTTACTTTGTAACAAGGGTGAGATCACTGACATATTCCCGTCTTTACTCCGATATTGCTCTTGCCCTCAGCTGCAGAGTTCCTGTAACCTCACTCTCTGTGAACCGTGGTGTGACCTTACACGCACAGTATCTTGTAGCGTTGCCCAGGGCTTGAACACACTCCCTTGTTAATGCTGTTTAACTTTTGGGTGTGTCACAAGGCTTCATGTGATCTCCTAGACTTTGGAAAGCGATAGAATTAAAGTTGATGTTTAGGCTATAAACTATGGGAGAGGTTTAGTTAAATTATCTGTAATAATCCACACTGCGGCTGATTACAGTTGTGTACACAACTATATCGGCAACTTCCTGATACAAACTACATGGCCCTTTTCTAATCCTCAGTAATATTAGACCTTTATTAATAACATTATCACATTGCTGTTTGTGGGAGCTTGCTGTGTACAATTTGGCTGCCGCGTTTCCTACATTACAACAGTGACTACACTTCAAAACTACTTCATTGGCTGGAAAGCACTTTGCAATGTCCTGAGGTTGTGAAAGGCGCTGTAGAAATACAAGTTCTTCTTTCTTTCTTAGACCCGGATCAACGTGTGGAATGGAACTTTTACATCGAGTTCCGTAGGAACCGTGCACAGCTGAGATCTTCCCAGCCTCCCTTCGCTGAGGTTTCATTGGAACTGGGGAGAGTAGGGGCAGGAAATGGAATGGGGTCATGCTCCATTGTGACAGATGACATATTGAAATAATACGCATATGACAGAAATATGTCACCCAACACATATATTCTGTCATAAAAGCAGAAAATGCTGGAAATACTCAGCAGGTCGATGACCTTTCGCCAGAACTGTTTCTGTACATCGATCCTGTCACTGAGGTGCCAGCCGTGGCTCTCACTCTCACCACTGGGTCAGGAGGTTGTGGGTTCAAGCCGATTGGTTCCACACCCCAGACCAGCTCAGCTGCTCCTGCGACCCACCGAAGTGCCCCCCCCTCACCATGGGCAATGCCACTGCAGATCGACCAAGAAGAAAGAATTTGCATTTCTATAGTGCCTTTAACATAAGAAGTAGGAGCAGGAGTCGGCCATTCGGCCCCTCGAGCCTGCTCCGCCATTCAATAAGATCATGGCTGATCTTCTGCCTCATCTCCACTTTCCTGCACTATCCCCACATCCCTTGATTCCCTTAATATCCAAAATTCTATCGACCTCTGTCTTGAATATACTCAACGACTGAGCCTCCACAGCCCTCTGGGGTAGAGAATTCCAAACATTCACCACCCTCTAAATGAAGAAATTTCTCCTCAATCTCATAGAAACATAGAAGATAGGAGCAGGAGTAGACCATTCGGCCCCTCGAACCTGCTCCGCCATTTAATGAGATCATGGCTGATCATCCAAACTCAGTACCCTGTCCCTGCTTTCTCCCCATATCCCTTTAGCCTTAAGAAATATATCTAACTCCTTCTTGAATATATTTAATGAATTGGCCTCAACTGCCTTCTGTGGCAGAGAATTCCACAGGTTCGCCACTCTCTGGGTGAAGAAATTCCTCCTCATCTCACTCCTAAATGGCTTACCCCTTATCCTTAGACTGTGACCTCTGGTTCTGGACTCCCCGCCATCGGGAACATCCTTCCCACATCTAGTCTGTCTAGTCCTGTTAGAATTTTATAAGTTTCAATGAGATCCCCTCTCATTCTTCTAAACTCCAGCGAGTATAAGCCCAATCGTCCCAATCTCTCCTCGTACGTCATTCCTGCCATCCCAGGTATCAGTCTGGTGAATCTTCGCTGCACTCCCTCCATGGCAAGAACATCCTTCCTCAGATAAGGCGACCAAAACTACACACAATACTCAAGGTGTGGTCTCACCAAGGCCCTGTACAACTGCAGCAAGACATCCTTGCTCCTGTACTCGAATCCTCTCGCTATGAAGGCCAACATACCATTTGCCTTCTTAACCTCCTGCTGCACCTGCATGCTTACCTTCAGCGACTGGTGCACAAGGACAGCCAGGTCTCGTTGCACTCCCCCTTTTCCCAATCTATTGCCGTTCAGATAATAATCTGTCTTCCTGTTTTTGCCACCAAAGTGGATAACCTCGCATTTATCCACATTATACTGCATCTGCCATGCATCTGCCCAATCATCCAACCTGTCCAAATCATACTGGAGTTTCTCTGCATCCTCCTCACAGCACACACGCCCACCCAGCTTTGTGTCGTCTGCAAACTTGGAGATATTACATCTAGTTCCCTTGTCTAGATCATTAATATATATTGTGAATAACTGGGGTCCTAGCACTGATCCCTGCGGTACCCCACTAGTCACTGCCTGCCACTCGGAAAAAGACCCGTTTATTCCAACTCTTTGCTTCCTGTCTGCCAACCAGTTCTCTATCCCAGTCAGTACCTTACCCCCAATCCCATGTGCTTTAACTTTGCATGCTAATCTCTTATGCGGGACCTTATCGAAAGCCTTCTGAAAGTCCAAATACACCACATCCACTGGTTCTCCCTTATCTATTCTACCAGTTACATCCTCAAAAAATTCCAGTAGATTAGTCAAGCATGATTTACCTTTTGTAAATCCATGTTGACTTTGTCCAATCCTGTCACTGTTTTCCAAGTGCTCTGCTATTACATCTTTTATAATGGACTCTAGCATTTTCCCCACTGCCGATGTCAGGCTTACCAGTCTATAATTCCCTGTTTTCTCTCTACCACCTTTTTTAAATAGTGGGGTTACATTAGCTACCCTCCAATCCATGGGAACTGTTCCAGAGTCTATGGAATTTTGGAAGATGACCAGCAATGCATCTACTATTTCTAGGGCCAGTTCCTTAAGTACCCTAGGATGTAAATTATCAGGCCCTGGGGATTTATTGGCCTTCAATCCCGTCAATTTCCCTAACACCATTTCCCTACAAATACTGATTTCATTCAGTTCCTCCCTCTCATTAGACCCTATGTTCCCCAACATCTCTGGGAGGTTATTTGTGTCCTCCTTTGTGAAGACAGAACCAAAGTATGTATTTAATTGGTCTGCCATATCTTTGTTCCCCATTATAAATCCCCCTGATTCTGACTGCAAGGGACCTACGTTTGACTTCACCAATCTTTTTCTCTTCACATATCTATAGAAGCTTTTACAGTCAGGTTTATGTTCCCTGCAAGCTTACTCTCATACTCTATTTTCCCTCTCTTAATTAATCCCTTTGTCCTCCTTTGCTGAATCCTAAACTGCTCCCAATCCTCAGGTTTGCTGCTTTTTCTGGCCAAATTATGGGGGAAAAATTCAGTATTGCCCCGTTTGGGGTGCAATTATCGGCTGGGCACAAAGATTAGTGCCTGGCGCTAATTATCGCCTCCGACTGCAAACTTGACTTTTATCGCCCCTGGAGGTGATTGGAGCGCTAAATCAGGCGCTACACATCTGTCTTAAGGCGCAAAGGCCGAGGAGCGAGGCGCTAACTCAGAGCGCTGGCAAAGCTCATGTGATGTCAGTCAGCAATGGAACACAGACACAATAGCCCCGGCCAGTTCTTAAAGGGGAGGGTTGATCTTGCTTTCCATCCACATCCTGCTCATTGCAGCCTTGAATCTCGGCCTGGAGAGACCTGTACATCAAATCTGCTGGAAAGAACAATGGAGAGGACCAGGGAAAGAGCTCAGAGTGTAGCCCCAACAATCTCTTCTAAATCGATACAAGGAAGGGCAAATCAAAATGAACCTGCAAAGTGCTGCTCAGTACCCAAAACTCCTGCACAAAGTGTTGAATCTCTCCAGAAGTCTCTCTCTCAGAATGCGTGGTTCAAAAATGTCGCCAACAAAAAAAGGCAGGAAGCGGTCACCTTTAAATAGTGCTCCCCCAGTTCCTTCCTGACTGCAAAACGCTCCCCTCAACCTGTCGTTGCTAGCGGCAGGCGGTAAGGCAGGGGGCGCCACTCAATATCCGCTCAGGGGCGCTACCGGGGCGTTGCGCACTCGACTGACGTCACGATCTGCCGGCGCAGGAGATTGTGGCGGTACTGTTTAGCGCCGCCGCAAAATGTCTAGTTAATTTCGCGAGCGGCGCAAACATGGCCGCGCCCATGCGCTAGTTGCTTTGCACCCCATTAGCGCCCTCTTAAGGCACTAACGGGAGGCACAACCAACTGAATTTTTCCCCCTATATGTGCTCTCCTTGGATCTTATGCTGTCCCTAATTTCCCTTGTTAGCCACGGTTGAGTCACCTTTTTTGTTTTATTTTTATGCCAAACAAGGATGAACAAATTCTGTAGTTCATCCATGCGATCTTTAAATGTTTGCCATTGCCTATCCACCGTCAACCCTTTAAGTAACGTTCCCCAATCCATTCTAGCCAACTTGCACCTCATACCATCGTAGTTTCCTTTATTTAAATTCAAGACCCTAGTCTCTGAGTCAACTACTTCACTCTCCATTTTAATGAAGAATTCTATCATATTATAATCGCTCCTCCCCAAGGGGCCTCGCACAACAAGATTGCTAATTAATCCTTTCTCATTACATAATACCCAGTCTAAGATGGCCTGATCTCTAGTTGGTTCCTCGACGTATTGGTCCAGGAAACCATCCCGTATACACAGTATTGTTACTAATTTGGTTAGCCCAATCTATATGTAGATTAAAGTCACCCATGATAACTGCTGTGCCCTTATTGCACGCGTCTCTAATTTCCCGTTTAATGCCATCCCCAACCTCAGCATTACTGTTTGGGGGTCTGTATATAACTCCCACTAACGTTTTCTGCCCCTTGGTATTTCTCAGCTCTACCCATACAGATTCCACATCATCAGAGCTAATATCCTTCCTTACAATTGTGTTAATCTCCTCTTTAACCAGCAATGCTACCCCACCTCCTTTTCCTTTTTGCCTGTCCTTCCTGAATATTGAATACCCCTGGATGTTGAATTCCCAGCCTTGGTCACCCTGGAGCCATGTCTCCGTAATCCCAATTATATCATATCCGTTTACATCTATTTGCGCAGCTAATTCATCCACCTTATTACGAATGCTCCTCGCATTAAGACACAAAGCCTTCAGGCTTGTTTTTTTTGAACACTCTTAGTCCTTTTAGAATTATTATTTACTGTAGCCCTGTTTGATTTACACCCTTGATTTCTCTGCCTTCCATTAAATGGCCGACCCCTTATTCTGAGTCTGTGACCCCTGGTTCTAGACTCCCCAAGCCAGGGGAAACATCCTCCCTGCATCTACCCTGTCAAGCCCTGTAAGAATTTTGTATGTTTCAATGAAATTAGCTCTCATTCTAATAAACTGTAGAGAATATAGGCCTAGTCTACTCAATCTCTCCTCATAGGACAATCCCCCCATCCCAGGAACCAGTCTGGTGAACCTTCGTTGCACTCCCTCTATGGCAAGTATATCCTTCCTTCGGTAAGGAGACCAAAACTGTCGACAATACTCCAGGTGTGGTCTCACCAGGGCCCTATATAATTGCAGAAAGACGTCTTTACTCTTATACTCAAATCCTCTTGTAATAAAGGCCAACATACCATTTGCTTTCCTAATTGCTTGCTGTACCTGCATGTTAACTTTCAGTGATTCGTGTACAAGGACGCCCAGGTCCCTCTGCACACCAACATTTCCCAATCTCTCACCATTTAAAAAATACTCTGCTTTTATATTTTTCCTGCCAAAGTGGATAACTTCATATTTCTCCACATTATATTCCATTTGTCATGTTCTTGCCCATTCACTTAGCCTGTCTAATAACCCCTTGAAGCCTCCTTGCATCCTCCTCACAACTTACATTTCCTATGTAAGTCCCTTACTTTCACTATGAGGATGTCCCAAAGCACTTTATGAAGTACTTTTGAAGTGTAGTCACTGTTGTAAATCTCCATTAAGTTTGGAAACATGATTCTGTCAGTTTGTGGAACAACATATTTAAATATATGTTTGGTCCAAGATTATTTGGTAAAGCTTGCGAGTCTGCAGTGCTTCTACAATTTTCCAATCCGTGCCAGCAGGGGGCGAGCTATCCTGCCATTGGTGCGGAGTCAGGGAATTGCGGCTTATATACACGAATAGGTTAGGTGGAGTTGATGACATCTGAAAACCAAAAATCTTCCAAACTGGCACCAGAATTGACCTCTTGGCTTTCCGCCAGTTTAGTAACAGTTATGGTGTGGCGTACAATTGGGCAGAAACCCATTGTGCCTGACAATTGCCCATTTTAATATGCGTAGCACATTTCTACTGCAATTTCTTCTGGATCACCGAAGTGCCTGCCCAAATATGGGTGGGTGTATTTAAATGAGGCGCTAATGACAATGTGATGCCATTTGTCTCAACAATGCTGAACACTACCTACACCTGCACACAACAGGCAGCAGACGTTGCTAGGTGATGCGTAATGCACTTAAAAATTTAACTGGCCATAGCAGTCAGTGAAAGCAATGCAGGGACACTTGGCTAACAGTTCCACAGCGCTACATTTATCACAGGCATGTTCTCATTCTGGCAGGTGGCCTGGCCCTTTAAACTGCTGCAGCTGTCTAAACCTTGTAGCATCAGCTCTCCCCCACCACCAATGACAAACTCCCAATCGCAGGCAGGAATCCCACCGGGAGCTCACATGAAAAGATTTAAATGATGTTAACCCTAGAATATCTGTGAGGGAGGGCGGTGGGATCAGTCAGTCAGTCAATAATTCCACTCTGTCACAATCCCGACAGTGACTGCGCTGGACAGGAGAATCTGGCCTTTGGTTCCAGTGGATTTAGTCCAATCTACTCCATCCTATACAAGTGAGCTGTAAATTACTGGTGTCCGAGTGAAAGAGCAAAATAAAAATTTATTTTCAGTACTTCCTTAATCCATCAAGACATTAGAGTGTTGTCACTGAGTCAGTACACTTTGTAAAAGATGCTTCTTGTGCGATACTCTTTATTCATCATCTCAAATGCTCCCATCACTACCGCCTGCAGTGACAGACCTGTTATCGCCAGACTGTCTTTGTGAGACTCTCTCTTTCTCTCTCAAACAAAATGCAAAATACTGCAGATGCTGGAAATCCAAAATAAAAACAGAGAATGCTGGAAACACTCAGCAGGTCAGGCAGCATCTGTGGAGAGAGAAACAGAGGCCCAAAAATTAGTGCCGCTATGCGAGAGTACGCACTGCGTACTCTCGCGTATTCTGTCTCCAATTGCCGGTTTTCTGCATGCACTGCGCATGCGCTGAAAACCGGCACTTGGTGAATGGAAAAGGGGGCGGGTCCTAGGTGAACCGCGTGCGCGCTACAGGCTGCGCGCACGCTGTGCACTTAGTGGTTTCAACGCGCAGGTAAGTACGGAAGATTCTACACATAAAAAAAGGAGTAAGACCCACTTTTAACAAGGTAAGTAGTGAATTAAGTATTATTTTGAATTTTTTTTAACAGGTATATCTTTTTTAGAGACTTTAAAGACAGGTAAGTTTATTTTTATAACTTTTTAAAAGATTTTAAACTTTTTCAAAAATTTAATTTTTTATTTAAAATGGTTAATTTATTTAACTATACTTATTTTATTAATGTGATGGTTTTTAAAAAAAATTTAATTGAGGTTTAGCGGTTCTTTTGGGGGGCTATAGTATTCATAACTTTCACAGCACTTATGTGAAAGTTATGAATGGAAGACGGTGTGCTGCCATTGGCTCTAACTGAGCCACGTGATCCCACAGCTCGCACGAATTAACTACGCCGGTGGGATACGCAAGCCCAGCACAGCAGCTGTCCAGAACATCAAGTTCATGCGAGCTGGAACTGAAAAAGCCAAAGCGCAGTGAGAGATCGCGGGGAGGCCTTACCCTCGCACGAAGGCTTCCTCACGAATTTTTGGGCCAAATGTTTCAGGTCGATGACCTTTTATCAGAACCCATCGACCTGAAACGTTAACTCTGTTTCTCTCTCCACAGATGCTGCCTGACCTGCTGAGCGTTTCCAGCAATGTTCTTTCCTTTTCACTCTCTCTCTCTCTCTCTGTTTCTCTCTCTTCCTGTGTGTCTGTTCCTCTATGAATATCTATTTTATCCCCCACACTATTTGCAAACTATAGCTAGAGGGGCTTTTGACACACAAGATTGAAACTTGCTTTTGGTACTAGAAAGGCTGGCTGTACTTAAAGTTGATAAGTCACCAGGACCGGATGGGATGCATCCTAGGATGCTGAGGGAAGTAAAGGTGGAAATCGCGGAGGTACTAGCCATAATCTTCCAATCCTCCATACATACAGGAGTAGTGCCAGAGGACTGGGGAATTGCTAATGTTACACCCTTGTTCAAAAAAGGGTGCAAGGATAAACCCAGCAACTACAGGCCAGTCAGTTTAATTTCAGCAGTGGGGAAGCTTTTAGAAACGATAATCAGGGACAAAATTAACAGTCACTTGGACAAGTGCGGATTAATTAAGGAAAGCCAGCATGGATTTGTTAAAGGCAAATCATGTTTAACTAACTTGATCGAGTTTTTTGATGAGGTAACAGAGAGGGTTGATGAGGGCAATGCGGTTGACGTGGTGTACATGGATTTCCAAAAGGCGTTTGATAAAGTGCCACATAATAGGCTTGTCAGCAAAGTTGAAGTCCATGGAATAAAAGGGACAGTGGCAGCATGGATACGGAATTGGCTAAGTGACAGGAAACAGAGAGTAGTGGTGAACAGTTGTTTTTCGGACTGGAGGAAGGTACACAGTGGTGTTCCCCAGGGGTCGGTACTAGGACTACTGCTTTTCTTGATATATATTAATGACTTGGACTTGGGTGTACAGGGCATAATTTCAAAATTTGCAGATGACACAAAACTTGGAAATATAGTGAACAGTGAGGAGGATAGTGATAGACTTCAAGAGGACATAGATATGTGAAGAGAAAAAGATTGGTGAAGTCAAGCGTAGGTCCCTTGCAGTCAGAATCAGGGGAATTTATAATGGGGAACAAAGAAATGGCAGACCAATTAAATACATACTTTGGTTCTGTCTTCACAAAGGAGGACACAAATAACCTCCCAGAGATGTCGGGCAGCATAGGGTCTAATGAGAGGGGGGAACTGAAAGAAATCAGTATTTGTAGGGAAATGGTGTTAGGGAAATTGATGGGATTGAAGGCTGATTAATCCCCAGGGCCTGATAATCTACATCCTAGGGTACTTAAGGAAGTGGCCCTAGAAATAGTAGATGCATTGCTGGTCATCTTCCAAAATTCTATAGACTCTGGAACAGTTCCCATGGATTGGAGGGTGGCTAATGTTACCCCACTATTCAAAAAAGGTGGTAGAGAGAAAACGGGGAATTATAAGCCTGACATCGGCAGTGGGGAAAATGCTAGAGTCCATTATCAAAGATGTAATAACAGAGCACTTGGAAAACAGTGACAGGATCGGACAAAGTCAACATGGATTTACAAAAGGTAAATCATGCTTGACTAATCTACTGGAATTTTTTGAGGATGTAACTGGTAAAATGGATAAGGGAGAACCAGTGGATGTGGTGTATTTGGACTTTCAGAAGGATTTCGATAACGTCCTGCATAAGAGATTAGCGTGCAAAGTTAAAGCACATGGGATTGGGGGTAAGGTACTGACTTGGATAGAGAACTGGTTGGCAGACAGGAAGCAAAGAGTTGGAATAAACGGGTCTTTTTCCGAGTGGCAGGCAGTGACTAGTGGGGTACCGCAGGGATCGGTGCTAGGACCCCAGCTATTCACAATATATATTAATGATCTAGACAAGGGAACTAGATGTAATATCTCCAAGTTTGCAGACAACACAAAGCTGGGTGGGCGTGTGTGCTGTGAGGAGGATGCCGAGAAACTCCAGTATGATTTGGATAGGTTGGGTGATTGGGCAGATGCATGGCAAATGCAGTATAATGTGGATAAATGCGAGGTTATCCACTTTGGGGGCAAAAACAGGAAGGCAGATTATTATCTGAACGGCAATAGATTGGGAAAAGGGGAAGTGCAACAAGACCTGGGTGTCCTTGTGCACCAGTCGCTGAAGGTAAACATGCAGGTGCAGCAGGCGGTTAAGAAGGCAAATGGTATGTTGGCCTTCATAGCGAGAGGGTTCGAGTACAGGAACAAGGATGTCTTGCTGCAGTTGTACAGGGCCTTGGTGAGACCACACCTTGAGTATTGTATGGAGTTTTGGTCGCCTTATCTGAGGAAGGATGTTCTTGCCATGGAGGGAGTGTAGCGAAGATTCACCAGACTGATACCTGGGATGGCAGGAATGACGTATGAGGGGAGATTGGGTCGATTGGGCTTATACTCGCTAGAGTTTAGAAGAATGAGAGGGGATCTCATTGAAACTTATAAAATTCTAACAGGACTAGACAGACTAGATGCAGGAAGGATGTTCCCGATGGTCGGGGAGTCCAGAACCAGGGGTCACAGTCTAAGGATAAGGGGTAAGCCATTTAGGACAGAGATGAGGAGGAATTTCTTCACCCAAAGAGAGGTGAACCTGTGGAATTCTCTACCACAGAAGGCAGTTGAGGCCAATTCATTAAATATATTCAAGAAGGAGTTAGATATATTTCTTAAGGCTAAAGGGATCAAGGGATATGGGGAGAAAGCAGGGACTGGGTACTGAATTTGGATGATCAGCCATGATCTCATTGAATGGCGGAGCAGGCTCGAGGGGCCGAATGGCCGACTCCAGCTCCTATCTTCTATGTTTCTATGAGACAGACTGGTGAAATGGGCGGACACGTGGCAGATGGAATTTAACACAGAAAAGTGCGAAGTGATACATTTTGGTAGGAAGAACGAAGAGATGCAGAATAAACTGAAGGGTACAATCCTGAAGGGGATGCATGAACAGGAGACACCTGGGGGTATGTACGCACAAATTGTTGAAGGTGGCAGAGCAGGTTGAGAAAGCGGTTAAAAAAGATTACGGGATCCTGGGCTTCATAAATCGAGGTATAGAGTACAAAAGCAAGGAAGTTATGATGAACCTGTATAAAACACTGGTTCGACCTCAACTGGAGTATTGTGTCCAATTCTGGGCACCGCACTTTAGGAAGGATGTGAAGGCCTTAGAGAGGGTGCAGAAAAGATTTACAAGAATTATTCCAGGAATGAGGGACTTCAGTTACGTTGATAGACTGGAGAAACTGGGGTTGTTCTCCTTGGAGCAGAGAAGGTTGAGAGGAGATTTGATAGAGATGTTCAAAATCATGAGGGGTCTAGACAGAGTAGAGAGAGAGAAACTGTTCCCATTGGCAGAAGGATCGAGAACCAGAGGACACAGATTCAAGGTGGTTGGCAGAAGAACCAAAGGCGACACGAGGAACAACCTTTTTACACAGCGAGTGGTTAGGATCTGGAATGCGCTGCCTGAGAGGGTGGTGGAGGCAGATTCAATCGTGGCTTTCAAAAGGGAATTGGAGAAGTCGCTGAAGGAAAAAAAATTGCAAGGGTATGGGTAGAGGGCGGGGGAGTGGGACTAGCTGAAGTGCTCTTGCAGGGAGTCGGCACGGGCTCGACGGGCCAAATGGCCGCCTTCTGTGCTGTAACCATTCTATGATTCTATGAGCAGTTCTGCATGCAGGAAACTCCAAGAGAGTGGATTCTGTCTAATATTACCTTGTTGGACTTACATTAAAAAGAAAAAGAAAGACTTGCATTTCTATAGCACCATACACATCCTCAGGACATCCCAAAGCACTTTACAGCCAATGAAGTACTTTTTGAAGTGCAGTCACTGTTGTAATGTGGGAAACACAATAGCCAATTAGCGCACAGCAAGCTCCCACAAACAGCAATATGATAATGACTGTTTCAGTGATGTTGATTGAGGGATAAATATTGGCCGGGACACCGGCGAGAACTCCCCTGCTCTTCTTCCAAATAGTGTCATGGGATCTTTTACATCCACCCGAGAGCAGACGGGGCCTCGGTTTAACGGCTCTGAAAGACGGCACCTCTGACAGTGCAGCACTCCCTCAGCACTGCACTGGAGTGTCAGCCTAGATTTTGTCCTCAAGTCTCTGGAGTGGGGCTTGAACCCATGACTGACACAGAGATGAGAATGCTACCCACTGAGCCATGGATAAGATTAAGTAAGAGATACCAGTAAATATTGACCAAGAGTCCTGCGTCAATCTATATAACAGGTTCTTAGCTTAAATCCATATAACCAGTTCTGAGTATTATAACGAACTCGAGCACCTTGGGAATACTTCTCTCAGCATATATCAACACTTCAACAAACTGAAAAAATCCATGAGGTGCTTGTGTACAACCCATTTCATTACTGTCCTGGTATTCATTCAAGAGCTCTTAAATCTAACTGTATTATCTGAATTTTAAGGGAATATATTTTACGAGTGCCTTTTTAAATCGAGAAGCCGAGTTTGAAATGGTGGGAGTGGAAAATTTCGAGTGAACTTTAAAGTGATGGGGACAATTAAATGAGTCAGAATTGGATGAGGAAAATTCTGAAAGCCTTTGGAGGGCCTAGTCCCAACATCTAACCCTCAACCAACACCCAAGACAGATTATCTGGTCAATTATTTCATTGCTGTTTGTGGGAGCTTGCTGTGTGCAAAATATCTAAATATTTTTTAAATGGTCACTAGATTAAAACTAAAGTAAAAAGAAAATTCATGGCAGCACTTAAAAAGTGGTAACACCTCCTCACAGGTTAGCCACACAGCCAAATCTTCTTACATATTCTAGCCTTGTCAAGCTATTGAAGGTACTTGAATGAGGTCAATATTCTGGTAGGAATTACCTGCCTCCTGTTAAATATTCTTGCTGCAGCCTAACTACATGCAAATATTGTAGATGTTTTAATATGGAAGCCCCTCTATAGGGCTATCAAGGGATTTGCTTATCTCACAGTTTCCTTGTTCAGACGGAGGATTGCACACAAAATATTAAATGTCTTTTTTTCCAAATGCTGACAGACTCGTTGTGTATTTCCCGAATTTCATTTCAGATTTCCAGCATCAACACACGAGAGGGTTTTTTTCTTCTTTTAATCTCTGCAGTTTGCTGCAATAAACATTCATCAGAAAGTCTGCAAAGTGGTCAAATTTGCAGATGATGCCTAAATACCGAGATAAACTAAATCGACAGTGGACTCAAAAGAGACAGCTCAGAAATGACAATACGAGAGTGGGGCAAGATATTCAAGTGGGAAGGAACAATGGCAGATCATATTTAGTACAGTCAAGTGTAAATACTGCAGGAAAGATGGTTGACCTGCATACTCCATGATTAGCCAAGGATGAAGCTGGGAGAGACCAAGGAGTCTGAGTAGACTCCACATTCAGCAGGACCAACCAACGATACAGAATGACACAGCAAAAATAGTAGAGGAAGTCAGTCTCAAAATGTACAGGGCTCTGATTGGACTGCAGCTTGAGCACTGTGTCCAGTTCTGGGCATGGAGATACAGAGGAGACATTCAAGTCTGCCTCAGCTCATCTGCTACTGAAACTCTCATTCATGCCTTTGCTACCTCTAGACTTGACTATTCCAACACTCTCCTGGCCGGCCTCCCATCTTACATTCTCCATAAACTTGTTTTCAAATCCCTCCATGGCCTCGCCCCTCCCTATCTCTGTAACCTCCTCCAGAACTACAACACTCCGAGATCTCTGCGCTCCTCCAATTCCGCCCTCTTGCGCATCTCTGATTTTAATCGCTCCACCATTGGTGGCCGTGCCTTCAGCTGCCTGGGCCCTGAGCTCTGGAATTCCCTCCCTAAACCTCTCCGCCTCTCTTTCCTCCTTTAAGATGCTCCTTAAAACCTCGCTCTTTGACCCAGCTCTGTCGGAATATCTCATGTGGCTCGGTGTGAAATGATGTTTAATAATCGCGCCTGCGAAGCCCCTTCAGACGTTTTACTGTGCTACATAAATGCAAGTTGTATTTGGAGGAGGCAGTGCAGAGAAAAGCCACAGCACTAATCCTCGGTGTTAGGATTCCGAGGGTATAATTCCAGTGTAGCCGCTGTTACCCCGTTCCTCTTGGGGGTTCGGTCGGTCGGCCGCTGAATTTACAGCAGGACATCGGGAGAACCCTCAGAAACTCTACCTCTGAATTATGGGAAATGTTTTGGCCTTGCGGGGAAGTTTCGGCCTTGCGGGGAGGTTTCGGCCTTGCGGGGAGGTTTCGGCCTTGCGGGGAGGTTTCGGCCTTGCGGGGAGGTTTCAGGTGATTTTATTGTTTTGGCCTTGCGGGGAGGTTTCAGGTGATTTTATTGAGGTACATCAGACAGTAAACGGCAAATCTGAAACATGACTTCAATTGTGAGAGTGCAACAAGGGTTCAAGATTCAAATGAGTAAATGGCAAATTTAGGATTATTAGGAAATTCTTCTTCACACCAAAACCATGGCGTGGTTTCTGATAGAGCAGTGGAAATGAAAGCCTTGCAATCATTTAAGGAACTATTGGATTCCACAGTGGGGTGGGGAGATTTTACAGTCATTCTGGATGAATGAATGAATGGCCTTCCTCATCCAGAATCATCTCATGACAACTTTAAACATTGACAAATACAGCTGTAATCCTGCCCTCAATTCAAAATGTTTTTTTATTCAAAGATCTTGCATTTCTACAGCGCCTTTCACCACCTCAGGACCGCCCAAAGTGCTTCACAGCCAATTAAGCATTTCTTTTGACGTGAAATCACTGTTGTAATGTAGGAAACGCAGCAGCTAATTTGTGCACAGCAAGCTCCCACAAACAGCAATGAATTAAATGACTAGATAATGATATAAGTTGAGGGATAAATATTGGCCAGGACACTGGGGCGAACTCCCCTGCTCCTCTTCAAATAGTGCCATGGGATCATTTACGTCCACCTGAGAGAGCAGACAGGGCCTCGATTTAACGTCTCATTTGAAAGACGGCACCTCTGACAGTGCAGCACTCCCTCAGCACTGCACTGCAGTGTCAGCCTGGATTCTGTGCTCAAGTCCCTGGATGTGTCGGACTCAGAGGCCAGTGTGTGACCCACTGAGCTAAGGCTGACGCTCATCAAACTAGGACATCAAATTGACAGACCACAATAGTTTCTTTCTCTTGCACATTTTATTTTGTATTTACATTGCTTCACTTCCTGCTTCCTTCCTTTTTTGGGGTCACGGGTACCACATCAATCAGATGACCTGCTGACATGGCTCCGCCAACACTGCTCTGGAGCTGGTCACTTGGAGACACCCGAGATCAGACACAAGAACATAAGAACATACAAAATAGGAGCAGGAGTCGGCCATTCCGCCCCTCGAGCTTGCTCCGCCATTCAATAAGATCATGGCTGAACTTCGACCTCAACTCCACTCTCTCGCCCGATCCCCATCACCCAGACCTGACTGCCTTGCTCGCCACCCCTCCAAATTTCCATCCTTCCCTATTGGAAAGTTCCTGACCTTCACAGGGCCCGCCCCCTTAGACAGGGGAACCAAATGCAAGAAGTCACTCGACAGGAAATTGTGGCTTCTGCCCACACATCTCACTGCTGTGGCATCTCTCAAGACATTTTCTCGTCTCTGTATGAAGGAAAATACTAGTCTGGCTCAGTAAGTGAAAGGATTGTCAGTATGGGACTAGTACCACACACCCAGGACAGGCCTGGGCTTCAACCCTGGTGTGTGCGGAGTTAATCAGTCTGAGCCAATGGTAAAGGGAGGGGCACTAGTATTGGCCTCAGTGCCCTAGTCTAGGAAGGCAGAGGAAACAGATGATCAGATTTGCCCCACACACAGTGAGCTGTGTTAGCCAGTGTGAAGGTGCAGAGCTTGTATATAACAGGAGAGAATTCCATTCTGCTCCCTCGAGGGCAATAACCTACTGCTGCTTCCTGTCCGCTGAGGGGGCCCACTGGGCAGAGGTCTCGGAGGACAGATGTTGAGACCCATATCCCCAGTGTGAGCTACTGCCTCCAGGAGAGAAGGCTGGGGAAAGGAGGCGTGCGTTTTGAAAGCTGGGGTTAACCTTTTTGCGCTCAGAATGTTACAGAGCGTGCACAGCACTGAAGGAATTAATTTCGACAGTGAAGGATTGCAACCTCGGTGGACTAATAACATCTCTAAAGCCTTGTGGTTCTGGGTGCCGCATTGGACGGCAACTTGAGCACTGTTGATCATGTATGTACGCATTAATCCTGCCCGTTCTGCTGCTGGGCTATTTAAAGTGAGTTTTGGGGCATAACTTAGTCTTAAATAGCTGGATTGCTAACTTTGGATGCTGTGATGTGATACAGACTCCACTATTTTAAGAGGGGGGAGGGGACTTTACTAGATTGTCTGGAGCCAGCCCTGAAACAAGAGCAATAAACTCACTCGTATTTATCCCGAGTGCTGCAGACAGCTGACATTTCCATTGAATAGTATCAATGGCAGGTTCCAGACTGATGAATTGTTGGTTAAAGCTGCACTGACACAGATATAGGACAACGGACTCCCAATCGCCCTGTGATGTGATGCTATTCTGAATCAGTACGTTAATCCAAGCCCTGGGACCCAGTTCCTGCTCGACCCACCCAGCACTTTCATCCCCCCTCACCCCAAGTTCTTCACCTGGGTCTTTGCTCTTTTATTTGATCTTCATGTACACTATGGATACAGCGATGTAGTGGTAATGTTACTGGATTGGTAATCCGGAGAATGCGAGTTCAAATCCCACCAGGGCAGATAGCAAACATTTTAAAAAGTGGAAATTAAAATATTTTGTATCAGTAAAAGTGAGCGTGAAGCTGTCAGATTGTTGTATAACCCGACTGGTTGACTAATATCCTGCCACCCTTACCTGGTCTGGGCCTATGTGTGACTCCATTCCCACACCGACGTCGTCGACTCTTAACTGACCTCTGAACTCACCTAGCAAGCCACTTAGTTGTATCCAAGGCAATAAGTGTTGGCCTTGCCAGCAATATGCCCTCTAATGTTTTGGCGCCGCACGGTTCCTTTAAGGGGCTGCGTGGGCCATTCAAGATGTGGTTTTTGCATTGAAAAGCCGGCAACTCGGCTGCACGGGTTACCTGGAGCGCTGCGCAGTCGTGCAACAGCACAGCTTAAAGGGAATGTTGCCAGAGACGCCCACATCCCCAGAATGAATAAATGAACAATTACTTCTGTCAATCTTGGAGAGTAGGCCCGATTTGAACCCTGCCCGTCTCGGGGGAAAGCGGGCTGGCCGCTCTGATCCCACTCCCTTCCTGTGGGCTGTGATTTTAACCCACTCTTTTAAGCCGGCGAGAGGGACACCCAACAGAAAGTAGCAGGGGACCGACCACCAGTTGCAATTTTAACCTGAGGCCTGAGCAGGGCAGAAGTGCTCCTCCGGGCCCCACAAGGAAGCTTTGGGCCTCCTCTGCCCCATGCTTCCCTCCCCCTTCCCCACCAGGACCGTCTGATGTTATTCCAAATTAAGCCATGGAGCAGAGGACATGAATTCAAATGAGTGAAAACAGATATTAGAGACAGCCTCTTTAATCAAAGGGTGGAATAATGCTTGGAATAATTTGGCAGCTGGGTAATGAAGCCAAAAATATTAGGGACACTCAAACTATAGCTGGATCTAAAATGGGAGCATTGGGGAACATAGGAACAGGAGGAGGCCATTCAGCCCCTCGAGCCTGTCCCACCATTCAGTTAGATCAAGGCTGATCTGTACCTCAACTCCATTTACCCATCTTTGCTCCATATCCATCCCCTCGATACCCTTACCCAACAAAAATCAGTCAATCTCAGTATTGAAAATTTCAAATGACCTCCAACACCCACAGTGAGTTGCAGATTTTTTACTGCCCTTTGTGTGTGAAAAAAGTGCCATTTCACCAACGTGAGGAGCTTTGATCGGCCAAACAGCCAGTTCGCAATCTTGAATTTTATGATGTTAAAAGATTAAAATAATCTGTAATATATACCGGTGATTTTTTCTCAATCTACTTTGGAAAAAAGTAGTTCAACGTTCCATGAAATGGCATATGATTTAATCTGCCTTCCGGTCTTAAAAGATCTGTACTACCCTCTGTCCTTCACCACATGACACACCACAAAAACAGGCCAACATCCCACTCTCTCATTTATAGTGCACACTTCCTGTGAGAGCAGTACAGATGTCCCAGTAACACTTTCCTGTCACACTTCTATCCATCATGTCTTCAACTTATCTATTTATTGGGCCAGAAATTCGGCTGTTGCCGGGTGAGTACGCGCTGTGTGCTCACCCGTAAGGCCACCTGAAGTGCCGGTTTCCTGCATGCACTGCGCATGCGCGGGAAACCAGAACTTCCGTTCCCCTGAAGGGAGGGGTTGAGAGGTGAACCGCGTGCGCGGTAGAGGCTGCGCGCACACAGCGAACTTCGTTTTTTTTTCAGGTTTCTCCGGGAAGGTAAGTATGGAAGAAGCTGCGCTTTTAAAAAGGTAAGTGGTTAATTAATTACAATTTAAAAAATTTTTCAACAGGTTTATCTTTTTTAGATACTTTAAAGAAAGGTAAGTTTATTTTTAGCACTGTTAAAAAGTATTTTAATTTTTTCAAAAATTAAAATTTTTGTTTAAGGTAGTTAATTTATTTAACTTATAGTTATTTTTAAAATGTGATGGTTTTTTTAAAATTTATTTGAAGTTTAGGTGTTGTTTTGGGGCCGATTTCAATTCATAGATTTGACAGGTCTTCCTGTCAAATCTATGAATGAAAGATGGTCTGCTGCCATTGGCTCTCCATGGCCCACGTGATCCCAGGGGACGCATCGCACTAACTGCGCCCCTGGGACACGCAAGCACTGCGCGCCGGCAGCTGCAGGAGGCCCAGGAGCTGAAGTCCCCGTGGGCCCAGAGGTCAACGGCAGGCGCAGTAGGTAGGTGCGCGCGCGATCCTTGCACCCACGGGAAGCCAGGGAGCCGAATTTCTGGCCCATCATACTTATTTCCGCTCCAGGTCCACCCACTGTGCCTTCAAGGTAGGTAGCACTGTAGCACTGTTCCCCATAGCACTCTTTGCTTCAGGACTTCAAAGAAAGGGCCTCTTCCCCCACTCTCACTCCTGCCCTCTTCACCTGCTTCTACCCCTCCTCGAGTCACCAGCGCCAGTGTCTTAGTCCCAGGAGAAGTCTAGTTCCCTGCAGATGCCATGAACTGCCTCCCATTGCTGCCATCTCACCCACTCAACACTTGCATGTTCCAGAACGTGCCAGTGTTATACCAGTGCCAGGTCGTGGGTTCAGGTCCCACTCCAGGGACTTGAGCACATAAATCCAGGCTGACACTGCAGTGCGGTGCTGAGGGAGTGCTGCACTGTCGGAGGTGCCGTCTTTCAGAGGAGATGTTAAACCGAGGCTCCATCTGCTCTCTCAGGTGGACGTAAAAGATCCCACGGCACTATTTTGAAGAAGAGCAGGGGAGTTCTCCCCGGTGTCCTGGCCAATATTTATCCCTCAACCAACGTAACAAAAACAGATTATCTGGTCATTATCACATTTCTGTTTGTGGGAGCTTGCTGTGCGCAAATTGGCTGCCGCGTTTCCTACATTACAACAGTGACTCCACTTCAAAAAGTACTTAATTGGCTGTAAAGCACTTTGAGACGTCCGGTGGTCGTGAAAGGCGCTATATAATTGCAAGTCTTTCTTTTTACCACACATCAGCCTCCTCCCCCACAACCCACAAACCTCCACACCCTCAGCGTTCCAATACCCCTGTACCCCTCACTGCTACCGCCCAGTATCCCAGGAAGCTCCCCCCCAATTATACAAAATCTTCATACCCCCGACTACAGTCCTGCTACCCAAGTTCTATTAAACTCACAACTTACCCCGGGACTCTTGCGTAGAACTAAGCCCATAACCATCCAATCCTGCCAAACCCCATCACCCCAAACCACCCCCTAACCTCTCCCCCCACTGCTCTTACCTGCCTCATACCTACCCACCTGCAACACCTTCCCTACTTTCTTCCTAAGTACCTTAATAGGAGTTAAAATAACATTGAGTACGTAGGTAAACAAGCATAGATCAATAATCAAGGTCACCCATGTACAATTTCCACGCTGATAGGCACATCATGGAGTTTGACCCTGAAAGCACTGGTAACGCTCCCAGAATACTGTCTAATAAACATGTAATTTGCCGAATGTGGGTAGATTTCCCTCATCACTGGTCCAGGGAGGTGGAAATAGGGATGGAGATCCATTAGGTCAGGTCTTTGCTCCATGCCGCTCAGATTTCCTGGGGGCTTCCCAGATGGATGATAATGGGCCAGCTCTTGGAGTAGATGCAGCCCCAGTGTAATCACTCCAACGAGTTGAAAGGCGATATTCCCGGCCTCCCGCCTCACTTTCCTCGCTGTTGGATGTTCAGAGGAACCATGGTGTTGGGACTTGCGCTGAGACCCCCCCAACAGATAGGGTCACCATCTCTGGCTGAACGTATTCCTGGTGTTTCATCACATGACCTCCCGCCTCCAAACTCTCGCCATTGGTTGCCCGACACATTCATCCTCCCGTCGCCCCGCCTTCCCACAGCCAACTAGAAAGCGAAGACTCTTCATTACCCGACTGGACGATGCTTGACTGCCAGTCACACAGCCTTTCCCCACCCCGTCTCCAATCTTTATATAACTAATAAACAGAAGTGTTCAAAGATAATGAAATGCTCCGATGAATTTTTCCAGAATTGCTGGCGGCCGTGTCCTGGAGATTGATCTTCAATTCCTGGAGGCTCCAGGCCAATCCTGGCAGGTTGGCAACACTACCCGTGGCAAGAAGGTCTGGAACCATCGGGCATAGTCCTCCTGCAGAACCTCTAGTCTGGAACCATCGGGCATAGTCCTCCTGCAGAACCTCTAGTCTGGAACCATCGAGCATCATCCTCCTGCAGAACCCCTGGTCTGGAACCATCGTGCATCGTCCTCCTGCAGAACCTCTAGTCTGGAACCATTGGGCATAGGCCTCCTGCAGAACCTCTAGTCTGGAACCATCGGGCATAGGCCTCCTGCAGAACCCCTGGTCTGGAACCATCGTGCATCGTCCTCCTGCAGAACCTCTAGTCTGGAACCATTGGGCATAGGCCTCCTGCAGAACCTCTAGTCTGGAACCATCGGGCATAGGCCTCCTGCAGAACCCCTGGTCTGGAACCATCGTGCATAGTCCTCCTGCAGAACCTCTAGTCTGGAACCATTGGGCATAGTCCTCCTGCAGAACCTCTAGTCTGGAACCATCGGGCATAGTCCTCCTGCAGAACCTCTAGTCTGGAACCATCGTGCATAGTCCTCCTGCAGAACCTCTAGTCTGGAACCATCGGCATAGTCCTCCTGCAGAACCTCTAGTCTGGAACCATTGGGCATAGTCCTCCTGCAGAACCTCTAGTCTGGAACCATCGGGCATAGTCCTCCTGCAGAACCTCTAGTCTGGAACCATCGGGCATAGTCCTCCTGCAGAACCTCTAGTCTGGAACCATCGGGCATAGGCCTCCTGCAGAACCTCTAGTCTGGAACCATCGGCATAGTCCTCCTGCAGAACCTCTAGTCTGGAACCATCGGGCATCGTCCTCCTGCAGAACCTCTAGTCTGGAACCATCGGGCATAGGCCTCCTGCAGAACCTCTAGTCTGGAACCATCGGGCATAGGCCTCCTGCAGAACCCCTGGTCTGGAACCATCGGCATAGTCCTCCTGCAGAACCTCTAGTCTGGAACCATCGGGCATAGTCCTCCTGCAGAACCTCTAGTCTGGAGATGGATCCAGAGAAAAGGTTGGTGCATTCCATGGACACCAGCACATCCTCAGTACCTCAGCCAAAGTGGACATTCTTCATGTATGAACTTGGGACAGTAAATGTTGACAAGTTACTAGGAACATAGGAACAGGAGGAGGCCATTCAGCCCCTCGAGCCTGTTCCGCCATTCAGTGAGATCATGGCTGATCTGTGATCTAACGCCATATACCCGCCTTTGCCCCATATCCCTTACTACCTCTGGTTAACAAAAATCTATCGACCTCAGATTTAAAATTAACAACTGATCTTAGCATCAATTGCCGTTTGTGGAAGAGAGTTCCAAACTTTTACCACCCTTTGTGTGTAGAAGTGTTTCCTAATTTCACTCCTGAAAGGCCTGGCTCTAATCTTTAGACTATGCCCCCTAGTCCTAGAATCCCCAACCAGTAGAAATAGTTTCTCTCTATCTACCCTATCAGTTCCCCTTAATATCCTGAAAGCTTCGATCAAATCACCCCTTAACCTTCTAAATTCCAGGGAATACAAACTTAGTTTGTGTAATCTCTCCTCGATAGGAACATAATGCCATGGAAGGCATGACAGTTGAGCTGGAACCAAATCCTTACCCATACTTTCCAGGGATCACTGGAAAGCGATCAGAAGTAGGAACCATAGCTGATTTGTCCCCCTCCTCTCCCCACATCCCACTCTGGCCCAGGAATGCCAGGGGTCTATTGGAACGCTCCTACAGCCACCCCAACTCTGCACAGATCCTGGATCACGTTTGGGGCTTTGCTGCCCCTTATGGCTCAGTTCATCACCAGACAGTGGGCATTTATTAACTGAACAACCGATGAGCACTGCTTTAACAAAAAAAAGGTAAAATATGCCAACACCACTCAACAAATCAAAATGGCCTAAGGAAGCAAAATATCGGCATTTGTATGCTATTAAAGTATTCAAAATCCCGTTTGGAGCGGGGAGAGGGAGGGGAGGGGCTGGCAAATGTATCTACACTGGTCTAATAACAACTGGACTAGAATCATAGAATGATCCAGCACAGAATCTGTGTCCTCTGGTTACTGACCCTCCTGCTGGTGGAAACAGCTTCTCCTCATTCGGCCCATCGTGCCTGTGCTGGCTCTGTGAACGAGCTCTCCAATCAGTCCCACTCCCTTGCTCTTTCCCCATAGCCCTGCAAATTTCTCCTTTCCAAGTATTTATCCAATTCCCTTTTGAAAGTTACTATTGAATCTGCTTCCACCGCCCTTTCAGGCAGTGCATTCCAGATCACAACTCACTGTAAAAAAAATCCCCTCATCTCGCCTCTGGTCCCTTTGCCAATCACCTTCAATCTGTGTCCTCTGGTTACCGACCCTCCTGCCACTGGAAACAGTTTCTCCTCATTTACTCTATCAAAACCATTCATGATTTTGAATGTCTCTCTCAAATCTCCCCTTAACCTTCTCCAAGGAGAACAAGCCCAGCTTCTCTACCAGGAGAAAGGTGGCGATTACTGATCGAGTGCACTGGAGCAGCTCGGTGGCTGAGGTCTGTCAGATGATTTAACACTAAGGAAGTTCTGACTTTGGTTAATGCATCATCAGCATTAAGACTGCTCGGTGATTTTCAGCGACGCAACTCTGACTCAGCAGAACTTTATGACTTTCAAAACCTCCTCTTCAAATGACATTTGTACAGATCTTTATCTCTGAGAAACCGCTGATTACGTTTTAGAATTTAAAACACTAGAATGATTAAAAAAGTACTTAAAAAAGAGAGATATAAAGAAATACCAATGCTTGTATATGCATGAATGAGCTTGTGGGGTGAGGCGGGGTGGGATGTGAGAGCGAGAGAGCGATACAACCCACCTTGCCTCTGCTGGCTGTGAGGAAAGGTTACAGTTGTATCTAAACGCTTTTCTTAAATCGTGTGTAAATATTGCTAGAGTTTCCGAAAGGCCTGTAATGTTGGAGCTGACTGATCGGAAACTGAATGTACTCCCTGCTTGTTAAGCTGTCTCTATCTGACAGCACGCTGGTTGCAATGTGATTGAGCAAAACAAACGGTGAGCAGAATGCAATATGTGAATCCCTCGGGACACACTGCATCCGGGATTCCCCTCTACCGTGGTCAACACGGCCCTCGACCGTGTCCGTTCCATCTCCCGCACTTCTGCCCTCACCCCGGCCCCTCCCTCCCGGAACCACGATAGAGTTCCCCTTGTCCTCACCTTTCACCCCACCAGCCTCCACATTCAACGGATCATCCTCCGCCATTTCCGCCACCTCCAACGTGATCCCACCACCAAATGTATCTTCCCCTCACCTCCCCTTTCAGCATTCCGTAGGGACCGCTCCCTCCGAGACACCCAAGTCCACTCCTCTATCACCCCCAGCACCCCTTCCCCTTCACCCGGCACCTTCCCGTGCAAGCGCAGGAGATGCAACACCTGCCCTTATACATCCCCCCTTCCCACTGTCCAGGGCCCCAAACACCTCTTCCAGGTGAAACAGCGATTTACTTGTACTTCTTGCAATCTAGTATACTGTATTCGCTGCTCACGATGTGGTCTCCTCTACATTGGGGAGACCAAACGCAGATTGGGTGACCGCTTTGCGGAACACCTCCGTTCAGTCCGGAAGGGTGACCCCGAGCTTCCGGTCGCTTGTCATTTTAATTCACCCTTCCACGCTCACTCAGACCTCACCGTCCTCGGCCTCTTGCATTGTTCCATGGAAGCGCAGCGTAAGCTCCAGGAACAGCACCTCATCTTCCGTTTAGGCACTTTACAGCCTTCCGGACTCAATATCGAGTTCAACAATTTCAGATCATAACCCCGGCCCCTACCACATATGTATACATTTTATCCACTCTTTTGGTCCGTGCCTTTTTCCTTTTTTTCTCTCTCTCCCCCCACGGCAGCTGTCTCTGATTCTGCCAGCATTTCGCACCTTACCTTTTGTTTCTCAACCTGTCCCATTACCATCTCGTCTTGCCTTGAGCATCTCTCAATGTCTCTACTCACTAAAGACCATCCCTTTTGTTCTTTTATTCCTCCCCCCAGCCTCCCCCTTGCATTTTTATCTGTTTATTTCTTGCTCTCTCAGTTCCGACGAAGGGTTTCGACCTGAAACGTTAACTCTCTTTCTTTCTCCACGGATGTTGCCTGGCCTGCTGAGTTTTTCCAGCGTTTTCTGTTGTTATTTCTGCATAATGATTGACTAGTTTTCAGGTTCTTTGTTGGAGACAAGATAGTTTTTTTCTTCCCCCCACCCCCCCTTTAACAGTGAGACTAAACAGTCAAACGTTCAGAGACTGGGCCAGAATTTGCAGTGGGGACGATGGCATCCTCTCAGAGTATGAAATGGACAGCAAGTTCGGGAGCTGCGCCTGTGCTAAATCCCGAACCTGCGATCTGTCAACTTCCGACTTGACAGATGGCCCGCACCGACGGGGAATTCCCAATTGCTGGGGCAGAGTTGGGCTAATTGCCCACCAACTGCCCAGCGATGACGCCTGAAAATGTTACAGCTGATGCAAGCAGGCGCAGGGCCTGTTTCCACAGTGTAAGGGGATTCATCCCGGCAAACCCAAATCAATTCAAAACTCATGAGGCCGGAAATGGAAGCATTTTAGGATTTTGTCCATGAAAAGTTTGGAGGAAGCTGTTGCTGCATGGAGGGGTTTATTTTTGTATCTATACAAAGCACAAGCTTAAAAAAAAAATCGGTACAGAGGTGGAGGATAGGAAAAAAAAACCCTCATTACCAGAGCCTTCGGGATTCAATGAGCATAAACATCTGGGTTATAAATAATGACGGACCTTCTGTTTGCTGATTGGAGCACCGGCCCACCTGATCCCAGGGACGCCTCCGCACACGCTGCACCCTGGGATCCGTCGGCCATGACGCTGCCCTCCAGGACACAGTGTCAGACAGCAAGTTCACAAAGGAGGGTCCCGTCAGGTCAGCGCACATTCCGTTCGAATACCCGCAGCGTGCTCCGTAGTTACGTCGCTGAACACAAAATCCAGGCCTATAGGTTGAAGGGCTGGTCAGTGCTTGGTTTTCAATCGAAAGTGTCTTTATTGTAAAATTTGAATGGCGTTAAAATACCAATAAAAATTAAAAAATGACAACATTTGGGTTAAAAGATTCCACAGCAACCTCTTTTGGTCCAATCTGGGATGGCAAGTCATGAGGTGTAGTCACTGCTGTAATGTTGGGAAATGCAGCAGCAAGATCCCACAAACTTCCAATGAGATAATGACAAGATAAACTGTTTTAGTGATAAATATTGGCCACACCTTCCAACGGAGAGGTGAGAGTGCTACCCTCTGAGCCATGGCTGACACCTACACTTTTACACCATGTGCAGGCACAGGATTGTCAGTCAGCTGACCTCAGCTGCAGCCACAAATTTGGGCTCAGTGATTCTGGACTGGGAAGGGGAAAATTTGTCAGAGTTTCCATTCCTGATCTATGTCCTGTGACCCTGCTAGAAATGTGCACATATGTGGACGTCAGGCACGGACAGGATTGTACCTGCTGCCGATCGTGATGAATTAGCCGCCAACACTCAGTGTCTAGGATCACAGCTGAAGAATAGCTACTCAAGTGAAGTACCAGAGAGCGATCAATGCCTGTGGGACCCGGACCCAGAAAGAGTCTGCCCCTCGGGGACCCTGACCCAGCAAGAGTCTGCCCCTCAGGGACCCTGACCCAGCGAGAGTCTGCCCCTCGGGGACCAGAGTCTGCCCCTCGGGGACCCTGACCCAGCGAGAGTCTGCCCCTCGGGGACCAGAGTCTGCCCCTCGGGGACCCTGACCCAGCGAGAGTCTGCCCCTCGGGGACCAGAGTCTGCCCCTCGGGGACCCTGACCCAGCGAGAGTCTGCCCCTCGGGGACCCTGACCCAGCGAGAGTCTGCCCCTCGGGGACCCTGACCCAGCAAGAGTCTGCCCCTCGTGGACCAGAGTCTGCCCCTCGTGGACCCTGACCCAGCGAGAGTCTGCCCCTCGGGGACCCTGACCCAGCGAGAGTCTGCCCCTCGGGGACCCTGACCCAGCGAGAGTCTGCCCCTCGTGGACCAGAGTCTGCCCCTCGGGGACCCGGACCCAGCGAGAGTCTGCCCCTCGGGGACCCTGACCCAGCGAGAGTCTGCCCCTCGGGGACCCGGACCCAGCGAGAGTCTGCCCCTCGGGGACCCTGACCCAGCGAGAGTCTGCCCCTCGGGGACCCTGACCCAGCGAGAGTCTGCCCCTCGTGGACCCTGACCCAGCGAGAGTCTGCCCCTCGTGGACCCTGACCCAGCGAGAGTCTGCCCCTCGGGGACCCTGACCCAGCGAGAGTCTGCCCCTCGGGGACCCTGACCCAGCGAGAGTCTGCCCCTCGGGGACCCTGACCCAGCGAGAGTCTGCCCCTCGGGGACCCTGACCCAGCGAGAGTCTGCCCCTCGTGGACCAGAGTCTGCCCCTCGGGGACCCGGACCCAGCGAGAGTCTGCCCCTCGGGGACCCTGACCCAGCGAGAGTCTGCCCCTCGTGAAACAGAGTCTGCCCCTCGGGGACCCGGACCCAGCGAGAGTCTGCCCCTCGTGGACCAGAGTCTGTCCCTCGTGGACCCTGACCCAGCGAGAGTCTGCCCCTCGTGGACCAGAGTCTGCCCCTCGTGGACCCTGACCCAGCGAGAGTCTGCCCCTCGGGGACCCTGACCCAGCGAGAGTCTGCCCCTCGTGGACCCTGACCCAGCGAGAGTCTGCCCCTCGGGGACCCTGACCCAGCGAGAGTCTGCCCCTCGGGGACCCTGACCCAGCGAGAGTCTGCCCCTCGGGGACCCTGACCCAGCGAGAGTCTGCCCCTCGGGGACCCTGACCCAGCGAGAGTCTGCCCCTCGTGGACCAGAGTCTGCCCCTCGGGGACCCTGACCCAGCAAGAGTCTGCCACTCGTGGACCCGGACCCAGCAAGAGTCTGCCCCTCGTGGACCAGAGTCTGCCCCTCGTGGACCCTGACCCAGCGAGAGTCTGCCCCTCGGGGACCTGGACCCAGCGAGAGTCTGCCCCTCGTGGACCAGAGTCTGCCCCTCGGGGACCCAGACCCAGCGAGAGTCTGCCCCTCGTGGACCAGAGTCTGCCCCTCGGGGACCCTGACCCAGCGAGAGTCTGCCCCTCGTGGACCAGAGTCTGCCCCTCGGGGACCCGGACCCAGCGAGAGTCTGCCCCTCGTGGACCAGAGTCTGCCCCTCGGGGACCCTGACCCAGCGAGAGTCTGCCCCTCGTGGACCACAGTCTGCCCCTTGGGGACCCTGACCCAGCGAGAGTCTGCCCCTCGGGGACCCTGACCCAGCGAGAGTCTGCCCCTCGTGGACCAGAGTCTGCCCCTCGGGGACCCTGACCCAGCGAGAGTCTGCCCCTCGTGGACCAGAGTCTGCCCCTCGGGGACCCGGACCCAGCGAGAGTCTGCCCCTCGGGGACCCTGACCCAGCGAGAGTCTGCCCCTCGTGGACCAGAGTCTGCCCCTCGGGGACCCGGACCCAGCGAGAGTCTGCCCCTCGGGGACCCTGACCCAGCGAGAGTCTGCCCCTCGTGAACCAGAGTCTGCCCCTCGGGGACCCGGACCCAGTGAGAGTCTGCCCCTCATGGACCAGAGTCTGCCCCTCGGGGACCCTGACCCAGCGAGAGTCTGCCCCTCGGGGACCCTGACCCAGCAAGAGTCTGCCCCTCGTGGACCAGAGTCTGCCCCTCGGGGACCCTGACCCAGCAAGAGTCTGCCCCTCGTGGACCCGGACCCAGCAAGAGTCTGCCCCTCGTGGACCAGAGTCTGCCCCTCGTGGACCCTGACCCAGCGAGAGTCTGCCCCTCGGGGACCTGGACCCAGCGAGAGTCTGCCCCTCGTGGACCAGAGTCTGCCCCTCGGGGACCCTGACGCAGCGAGAGTCTGCCCCTCGGGGACCCTGACCCAGCGAGAGTCTGCCCCTCGTGGACCAGAGTCTGCCCCTCGGGGACCCAGACCCAGCGAGAGTCTGCCCCTCGTGGACCAGAGTCTGCCCCTCGGGGACCCTGACCCAGCGAGAGTCTGCCCCTCGTGGACCAGAGTCTGCCCCTCGGGGACCCGGACCCAGCGAGAGTCTGCCCCTCGTGGACCAGAGTCTGCCCCTCGGGGACCCTGACCCAGCGAGAGTCTGCCCCTCGTGGACCACAGTCTGCCCCTTGGGGACCCTGACCCAGCGAGAGTCTGCCCCTCGGGGACCCTGACCCAGCGAGAGTCTGCCCCTCGTGGACCAGAGTCTGCCCCTCGGGGACCCTGACCCAGCGAGAGTCTGCCCCTCGTGGACCAGAGTCTGCCCCTCAGGGACCCGGACCCAGCGAGAGTCTGCCCCTCGGGGACCCTGACCCAGCGAGAGTCTGCCCCTCGTGGACCAGAGTCTGCCCCTCGGGGACCCGGACCCAGCGAGAGTCTGCCCCTCGTGGACCAGAGTCTGCCCCTCGGGGACCCGGACCCAGCGAGAGTCTGCCCCTCGTGGACCAGAGTCTGCCCCTCGGGGACCCTGACCCAGCGAGAGTCTGCCCCTCGGGGACCCTGACCCAGCAAGAGTCTGCCCCTCGTGGACCAGAGTCTGCCCCTCGGGGACCCTGACCCAGCAAGAGTCTGCCCCTCGTGGACCCTGACCCAGCGAGAGTCTGCCCCTCGGGGACCTGGACCCAGCAAGAGTCTGCCCCTCGGGGACCCTGACCCAGCGAGAGTCTGCCCCTCGTGGACCAGAGTCTGCCCCTCGGGGACCCTGACCCAGCAAGAGTCTGCCCCTCGGGGACCCGGACCCAGCAAGAGTCTGCCCCTCGGGGACCCTGACCCAGCGAGAGTCTGCCCCTCGGGGACCCGGACCCAGCAAGAGTCTGCCCCTTCAGTGGAGGAGGGAGTAAAATGGATAGAAAGGAAGCACAATAAACTGCATGCTCTTTGGGCAGGGGATGTGCACGGTTTGCACGGGGGGTGGTTATTATTGTACAGGGGACAGGCATTGTTTGAACATAAGAAATAGGAGCAGGAGTAGGCCATTTGGCCCTTCGAGCCTGCTCTGCCATTCAATAAGATCATATCTGATCTTCTACCTTATCTCCACTTTGCTGCCCTATCCCCATATCCCTTGATTCCCTTAATATGGAATTCACTTAAGAGGCAGTACAAAGAAGGTTCACTCGGTTAATCCCGGGGATGAGGGGGTGGACATATGAGGAGAGGTTGAGTAGATTGGGACTCTACTCATTGGAGTTCAGAAGAATGAGAGGCGATCTTATTGAAACATATAAGATTGTGAAGGGGCTTGATCGGGTGGATGCGGTAAGGATGTTCCCAAGGATGGGTGAAACTAGAACTAGGGGGCATAATCTTAGAATAAGGGGCTGCTCTTTCAAAACTGAGATGAGGAGAAACTTCTTCACTCAGAGGGTAGTAGGTCTGTGGAATTTGCTGCCCCAGGAAGCTGTGGAAGCTACATCATTAAATAAATTTAAAACAGAAATAGACAGTTTCCTAGAAGTAAAGGGAATTAGGGGTTACGGGGAGCGGGCAGGAAATTGGACATGAGGCTGAGTTCGGATCGGTCAAGGCCCTGTGGGTGGCGGAGCGGGCCCAGGGGCTGAGTGGCCGGGTCCTGCTCCTACTTCTTGTGTTCTTTAGATTTGAGGTTAGGATCAGATCAGCCATGATCTTATTGAATGGCGGAGCAGGCTCGAAGGGCCGATTGGCCTACTCCTGCTCCTATTTCTTATGTTCTTATGTTCTTATATTCAAAAATCTATCGATCTCTGTCTTGAATATACTCAATGACTGAGCCTCCAAAGCCCTCTAGGGTAGAGAATTCCAAAGATTCACCACCCTCTGAATGAAGAAATTTCTCCTCATCTCAGTCCTAAATGGCCGACCCTTTATTCTGAGACTGTGACCCCTGGTTCTAGACTCCCCAGCCAGGGGAAACATCCTCCCAGCATCTACCCTGTCAAGTCCTGTAAGAATTTTGTATGTTTCAATGAGATCACCTCTCATTCTTCTAAACTCTAGAGAATATAGGCCCAGTCGACTCAATCTTTCCTCATAGGACAATGCCCTCATCCCAGGAACCAGTCTGGTGAACCTTCATTGCATTCCCTCTCGGGCAAGTATATCCTTCCTTAGGTAAGGAGACCAAAACTGTACACAATACTCCAGGTGTGGTCTCACCAGGGCCCTATATAATTGCAGTAAGACGTCTTTACTCTTATACTCAAAGCCTCTTGTAATAAAGGCCAACATACTACAGTATTTGCTTTCCTAATTGCTTGCTGTACCTGCATGTTAACTTTGTGATTTGTGTACAAGGACACCCAGGTCCCTCTGAACACCAACATTTCCCGATCTCTCACCATTTAAAAAATACTCTGCTTTTCTATTTTTCCTACCAAAGTGGATAACTTCACATTTCTCCACATTATATCCCATTTGCCATGTTCTTGCCCACTCACTGTGCAGTTATATCAGTCAGTGCTGTAATATCATAGAGTCATAGTCATAGAGTCATACAGCACAGAAAGACGCCCTTTGGCCCATCGTGTCCGCGCTGGCCATCAAGCCCTATCTATTCTAATCCCATTTTCCAGCACTTGGTCCGTAGCCTTGTATGCTATGGCGTTTCAAGTGCTCATCTAAATGCTTCTTGAATGTTGTGAGGGTTCCTGCCTCTACCACCCTTTCAGGCAGTGAGTTCCAGATTCCAACCACCCTCTGGGTGAAAAAGTTTTTCCTCAAATCCCCTCTAAACCTCCTGCCCCTTACCTTGAAACTATGCCCCTGGTTATTGACCCCTCTACCAAGGGGAAAAGTTCCTTTCTATCTACACCCCTCATAATTTTGTACACCTCAATCAGGTCCCCCCTCAGTCTTCTCTGCTCTAAGGAAAACAACCCCAGCCCGTCCAGTCTCTCTTTATAGCTGAAGCGCTCCAGCCCAGGTAACATCCTGGTGAATCGCCTCTGCACCCTCTCCAATGCAATCACATCCTTCCTATAGTGTGGCGACCAGAACTGCACACAGTATTCCAGCTGTGGCCTAACTAGCGTTTTGTACAGCTCCATCATAACCTCCCTGCTCTTATATTCTATGCCTCGGCTAATGAGGGCAAGTATCCCATATGCCTTTTTAACCACCTTATCTACCTGTCCTGCTGCCTTCAGGGATCTATGTACATGCACACCAAGGTCCCTCTGATCCTCTGTCCTTCCTAGGATCCTACCATTCATTGTGTATTCCCTTGCCTTGTTAGTCCTCCCAAAATGCATCACCTCACACTTTTCAGGGTTAAATTCCATTTGCCACTGTTCTGCCCATCTGACCAACCTGTCTATATCGTCCTGTAGCCTGAGGCTTCCCTCCTCGCTATTTACCACTCCACCAATTTTCGTGTCATCTGTGAACTTACTGATCATACCTCCTACATTCATATCTAAATCATTAATGTACACTACAAACAGCAAAGGACCCAGCACCGATCCCTGTGGTACACCACTGGACACAGGCTTCCAGTTACAAAAACAACCTTCGACCATCACCCTCTGCCTCCTGCCACTAAGCCAATTTTGGATCCAATGTGCCAAATTGCCCTGGATCCCATGGGCTCTTACCTTCTTGACCAGTCTCCCATGCAGGACTTTGTCAAAAGCCTTACTGAAGTCCATGTAGACTACATCAACTGCACTACCCTCATCCACACACCTAGTCACCCCCTCGAAAAATTCAATCAAATTGGTTAGACATGGTCTCCCCTGACAAAGCCATGCTGACTATCCTTGATTAATCCTTGCCTCTCCATGTTCTTGCCCACTCACTTAGCCTATACTATATCCCCTTGAAGCCTCCTTGTATTCTCCTCACAACATACATTCCCACCCAGCTTTGTATCATCAGCAAACTTAGATATATTACATTTAGTCCCCTCATCCAAATCATTGATGTAGATTGTGAATAGCTGAGGCCCAAGCACTGATCCCTGCGGTACCCCACTTGTTACAGCCTGCCAACTCAAAAATGATCCATTTATTCCTACTCTCTGTTTTCTGTCCGTTAACCAATTCTCAATCCATGCTAGTATATTACCGCCAATCCCATGAGCCCTAATTTTGTTTAATAACCTCTTGTGTGGCACCTTATCGAATGCCTTCTGAAAATCCAAATACACCACATCCACTGGTTCCCCCTCATCTATTTCTGCTAGTTACAACCTCAAAAAACTCTAATAGATTTGTCAAACACAATTTCCCTTTCATAAATCCATGTTGACTCTGTCCAATCCTATTATTATTTTCCAAGTGCCGTGTTACCACGTCCTGAACAATAGATTCTAGCATTTTTCCTACTACTGATGTCAGGCTAACTGGTCTGTAGTTCCCCGTTTTCTCTCTCCCTCCTTTCTTAAATAGTGGGGTTACATTTGCTACCTTCCAATCTGCGGGAACCGTTCCAGAATCAATGGAATTTTGGAAAATGACAACCAATGCATCCACTATCTCTATAGCCACTTCTTTCAAAACCCCAGGATGTAGGCCATCAGGTCCAGGGGATTTATTGGCTTTCAGTCCCATTAATTTCTCCAGTACTATTTTACTAATACTAATTTCTTTCAGTTCCTCATTCTCGCTAGAGCCTTTGTTCTCCACTATTTCCAGGAAGTTTTTTGCATCTTCTTCTGTGAAGACAGACACAAAGGGCTGGATTTTGATACTGGGGTGGGTTGGGTTCGTGTTATCCACCCGACTGCAATTGGATGTGGGAGATTGATGCAATTTTCACCTAATTGGGCAATTGAGTTCCAGCATGTGGGAACCCATGAACCAATTAGTGGTTTCAGTCTGAAAGTCGCCTCTGATGATGTCATCATTGATGCTGCATTGAAGGTCAGAGACTGCCTGGCCTTTGCTGTGAGAGGACCTGGATGCAAAATGAGCAGCAGCTCTAAGTCAGAGAGAGAGAGAGAGAGAGAGAGATGCTCCACCACTCCCAGATGCCAGCCAGCCACTCACTGATACTCAGCGCAGCCACTGATATTCAGCTATCTGCCAGGTTTCACAATCGTGTTTCAGAACAGGCGTGCTTCACGTAGAACAAGGGTTAAAATCACAAAGGCCTTTCAAAATGGCATTATAGGGCCAATTTAGTGCTTGTTAAGGGCCTTAAGAGCCTATCCCATCTCTTAAAGGCAGGATGCAGGCGGGACCAGCAGACACGATTTCATCAAAATTGCATGGAGGCGAACTTGTGCCCGCCCGCCAGTTTTCGCAATTTTAACCCCCACACGCCTCCAAACCCGCCTCCACGGGTCAATGAAAATCCAGCCCAAAGTATTTGTTTAATTTCTCTGCCATTTCCTTATTCCCAATTATAATTTCTCCTGTCTCAGCCTGTAAGGGACATACATTTATTTTCACTAATCTTTTCCTTTTTACATACCTATAGAAGCTTTTACAGTCTGTTTTTATGTCTCTCGCTAGTTTACTCTCATATTCTATTTTCCCTTTATCAATTTCTTGGTCCTCCTTTGCTGAATTCTAAAATCCTCCCAATCCTCAGGCTTACTGCTCTTTTTGGCAACATTATCAGCCTCTTCCTTTGATCTCATACTATCTTTAACTTCTCTTGTTAGCCACGGTTGGACCATTTTTCCTGTGGGGTTTTTGTGCCTTAAAGGAATGTATATTTGTTGTAAATGATGTATTCGTTCTTTAAATGCTAGCCATTGCTTGTCTACCGTCATACCTTTTAATGTAGGTCCCCAATCTACCTTAGTCAACTCCCCCCTCATACTTAAATCTAAGCAAAGCAAACTATGTAAGACCCTAGTTTCGGATTTAACTAAATCACTTTCAAACCCAATATAAAATTCTATCATATTATGGTCACTCTTCCCTAAGGGCCCCTTTACTACAAGGTTATTAATTAACCCCTTCTCATTGCACAATACTAGATCTAGGGCAACACGGTGGCATAGTGGTTAGCACTGGTGCCTCACAGCGCCAGGGACCTGGGTTCGAATCTGGCCTCGGGTGACTGTCTGTGTGGAGTTTGCACATTCTCCCCGTGTCTGCGTGGGTTTCCTCCGGGTGCTCCGGTTTCCTCCCACAGTCCAAAAATGTACGAGTTAGGTTGATTTGGCTATGATAAATTGACCCTTAGTGTTAGGGGGGGATTAAATATGTGGGGTTACGGGGATAGGATGGGATATGTATGGGGCAATTAAATACGTGGGGTTACGGGGATAGGGTGGGATATGTGTCGGTGCAGGCTCGATGGGGATTCTGTGTGAGGGGGCAGGGACAGGGTACTGGATTTGGATGATCAGCCATGATCGTATTGAATGGTGGAGCAGGCTCGACGGGCCGAATGGCCTACTCCTGCTCCTAGTTTCTATGTTTCTATGTATCTAAAATAGCCTGTTCCCTCATTGGTTCCTCAACATACTGATCTAGAAAACTATCTTGCATACATTCCATGAATTCATCCTCCACACTGTTACTGCAAATTTGGTTTGTAGATTAAAGTCACCATGATTACTGTTTTACAGTTTGCACGAGGAGTGGGTATTATCGTGCAGGGGACTTGCACGAGGGGTGGGTATTATCGTGCAGGGGATGCACAGTGCTTGCACGAGGGGTGGGTATTATCGTGCAGGGGACGCGCAGTGCTTGCACAAGGGGTGGGTATTATCGTGCAGGGGACGCGCAGTGTTTGCACGAGGGGTGGGTATTATCGTGCAGGGGACGCGCAGTGTTTGCACAAGGGGTGGGTATTATCGTGCAGGGGACGCGCAGTGTTTGCACGAGGGGTGGGTATTATCGTGCAGGGGATGCGCAGTGTTTGCACGAGGGGTGGGTATTATCGTGCAGGGGACGCGCAGTGTTTGCACGATGGCATGAATCATTCATACAGCTGCTGCACCAATCACAAGCAACATTTGGCATTGTGAGAAGATGCTCTCAATGGGCTACAAGTTCTGAGAACATACATACTCTATCCTGTTTCCATAGTAACCCCCAGTCCCTCACATAGCCTGTTCTAATTTTCTTCCCATGCTTAATATATGGTGTGCGAGTTTATATATTGGGTGGGAGAAATGTTTATTTATATAACTATTTATTTTCATGTTACAAAATAGCAGAAATGAATGATCAAATCCCAGCAATGGGACACAGAGGCATTTGCCTCAGTTACAGCCTATTGTCTGAGCTCCTGCCCCTAGGCCCCCCACCCATTTACATGGTTGTAGTGCATGGGAAGAAATAAGAACATAAGAAATAGGAGCAGGAGTAGGCCAATCGGCCCCTCGAGCCTGCTCCGCCATTCAATAAGATCATGGCTGATCTGATCCTAACCGCCAATCTACTATCACAGAACCATTTCCTGCATCTAACAGAATTGCACACATGAAATAGGAGCAGAATCAGGCTACACGGTCCCTGGGCCCGCTCCACTACTCACAGGGCCGTGACCGATCCGAACCTAGACTCATGTCCAAATTCCTGCCCGCTCCCCGTAACCCTTAATGCCCTTTACTTCTAGGAAACTGTCTATTTCTGTTTTAAATTTATTTCATGATGTAGCTTCTACAGCTTTTTGTGGCAGCATATTCCATGGACCTACCACCCTCTGAGTGAAGTAGTTCCTCCTCATCTCAGTTTTGAAAGAGCAGCCCCTTATTCTAAGACTATGTCCCCTAGTTCTAGTCTCACCCGTCATCGGGAACATCCTCCCCGCATCCACCCGATCCAACCCCTTCACAATCTTATATGTTTCAATAAGATCGCCTCTCATTCTTCTGAACTCCAATGAGTAGAGTCCCAATCTACCCAACCTCTCCTCATATGACCACCCCCTCATCCCCGGGATTAACCGAGTGAACCTTTTTTGCACTGCCTCGAGAGCAAGGATGTCTTTCCTTAAGTAAGGACACCAAAACTGTATGCAGTATTCCAGGTGCGGTCTCACCAATACCTTGTACAACTGAAGCAATACCTCCCTATTTTTATATTCTATCCCCCTAGCAATGAAAGCCAACATTCCATTTGCCTTCTTAATCACTTGCTGCACCTGCATACTAACCTTTTGAGTTTCGTGCACCAGGACCCCCAGATCCCTTTGCACTTCAGTACTCTCCAGTTTCTTGCCATTAAGATAATAAATTGCTCTAGGATTTTTCCTGCCAAAGTGCATCACCTCACACTTTCCAGTGTTGTATTCCATCTGCCAAA
>JASTWF010001798.1:0-58115 GCA_030390025.1 Squalus acanthias | reverse complement strand
GAGCGACGACCAGTCAGAGCGACGACAGTCAGAGCGACGACAGTCAGAGCGACGACAGTCAGAGCGACGACAGTCAGAGCGACGACCAGTCAGAGCGACGACAGTCAGAGCGACGACAGTCAGAGCGACGACAGTCAGAGCGACGACCAGTCAGAGCGACGACAGTCAGAGCGACGACCAGTCAGAGCGACGACAGTCAGAGCGACGACAGTCAGAGCGACGACAGTCAGAGCGACGACAGTCAGAGCGACGACAGTCAGAGCGACGACCAGTCAGAGCGACGACAGTCAGAGCGACGACAGTCAGAGCGACGACAGTCAGAGCGACGACCAGTCAGAGCGACGACAGTCAGAGCGACGACAGTCAGAGCGACGACCAGTCAGAGCGACGACAGTCAGAGCGACGACCAGTCAGAGCGACGACCAGTCAGAGCGACGACAGTCAGAGCGACGACAGTCAGAGCGACGACAGTCAGAGCGACGACCAGTCAGAGCGACGACCAGTCAGAGCGACGACAGTCAGAGCGACGACCAGTCAGAGCGACGACAGTCAGAGCGACGACCAGTCAGAGCGACGACAGTCAGAGCGACGACAGTCAGAGCGACGACAGTCAGAGCGACGACAGTCAGAGCGACGACAGACAGAGCGACGACAGCAGAGCGACGACAGTCAGAGCGACGACCAGTCAGAGCGACGACAGTCAGAGCGACGACAGACAGAGCGACGACAGTCAGAGCGACGACAGTCAGAGCGACGACCAGTCAGAGCGACGACCAGTCAGAGCGACGACCAGTCAGAGCGACGACAGTCAGAGCGACGACCAGTCAGAGCGACGACCAGTCAGAGCGACGACCAGTCAGAGCGACGACAGTCAGAGCGACGACAGTCAGAGCGACGACAGTCAGAGCGACGACAGTCAGAGCGACGACAGTCAGAGCGACGACAGTCAGAGCGACGACCAGTCAGAGCGACGACCAGTCAGAGCGACGACCAGTCAGAGCGACGACAGTCAGAGCGACGACCAGTCAGAGCGACGACAGTCAGAGCGACGGACAGTCGGGACGACAGTCCAGGAGCGACGACAGTCAGAGCGACGACAGTCAGAGCGACGGCAGTCAGACAGAGTGACGACCAGTCAGAGCGACGACCAGTCAGAGCGGACGACAGTCAGAGCGACGACAGTCAGAGCGACGCAGTCAAGTGACGACGCAGTCAGAGCGACGACAGTCAGAGCGACGACAGTCAGAGCGACGACAGACAGAGCGACGACCAGGTCAGAGCGACGACAGTCAGAGCGACGACCAGTCAGAGCGACGACAGACAGAGCGACGACCAGACAGAGCGACGACCAGTCAGAGCGACGACAGTCAGAGCGACGACAGTCAGAGCGACGACAGTCAGAGCGACGACCAGTCAGAGCGACGACAGTCAGAGCGACGACCAGTCAGAGCGACGACAGACAGAGCGACGACAGTCAGAGCGACGACCAGTCAGAGCGACGACCAGTCAGAGCGACGACAGACAGAGCGACGACAGTCAGAGCGACGACCAGTCAGAGCGACGACCAGTCAGAGCGACGACCAGTCAGAGCGACGACCAGTCAGAGCGACGACCAGTCAGAGCGACGACCAGTCAGAGCGACGACCAGTCAGAGCGACGACAGACAGAGCGACGACAGTCAGAGCGACGACAGTCAGAGCGACGACCAGTCAGAGCGACGACAGTCAGAGCGACGACAGTCAGAGCGACGACAGTCAGAGCGACGACAGACAGAGTGACGACCAGTCAGAGCGACGACAGTCAGAGCGACGACCAGTCAGAGCGACGACAGACAGAGCGACGACAGTCAGAGCGACGACAGTCAGAGCGACGACCAGTCAGAGCGACGACAGTCAGAGCGACGACAGTCAGAGCGACGACAGTCAGAGCGACGACCAGTCAGAGCGACGACAGTCAGAGCGACGACAGTCAGCGTGACGACAGACAGCGTGACGACAGTCAGAGCGACGACAGTCAGAGCGACGACCAGTCAGAGCGACGACCAGTCAGAGCGACGACAGTCAGAGCGACGACAGACAGAGCGACGACCAGTCAGAGCGACGACAGTCAGAGCGACGACCAGTCAGAGCGACGACAGTCAGAGCGACGACCAGTCAGAGCGACGACCAGTCAGAGCGACGACAGTCAGAGCGACGACAGTCAGAGCGACGACAGTCAGAGCGACGACAGTCAGAGCGACGACAGTCAGAGCGACGACAGTCAGAGCGACGACAGTCAGAGCGACGACAGACAGAGCGACGACAGTCAGAGCGACGACAGTCAGAGCGACGACCAGTCAGAGCGACGACAGTCAGAGCGACGACCAGTCAGAGCGACGACAGACAGAGCGACGACAGTCAGAGCGACGACAGTCAGAGCGACGACAGACAGAGCGACGACCAGTCAGAGCGACGACAGTCAGAGCGACGACAGACAGAGCGACGACAGTCAGAGCGACGACAGTCAGAGCGACGACAGTCAGAGCGACGACCAGTCAGAGCGACGACAGTCAGAGCGACGACAGACAGAGCGACGACAGTCAGAGCGACGACCAGTCAGAGCGACGACAGTCAGAGCGACGACAGTCAGAGCGACGACAGTCAGAGCGACGACCAGTCAGAGCGACGACCAGTCAGAGCGACGACAGTCAGAGCGACGACAGTCAGAGCGACGACAGTCAGAGCGACGACAGTCAGAGCGACGACCAGTCAGAGCGACGACCAGTCAGAGCGACGACAGTCAGAGCGACGACCAGTCAGAGCGACGACAGTCAGAGCGACGACAGTCAGAGCGACGACAGTCAGAGCGACGACAGTCAGAGCGACGACCAGTCAGAGCGACGACAGTCAGAGCGACGACCAGTCAGAGCGACGACAGACAGAGCGACGACCAGTCAGAGCGACGACAGTCAGAGCGACGACCAGTCAGAGCGACGACAGTCAGAGCGACGACAGTCAGAGCGACGACCAGTCAGAGCGACGACAGTCAGAGCGACGACAGACAGAGCGACGACCAGTCAGCGTGACGACAGACAGCGTGACGACCAGTCAGCGTGACGACAGTCAGCGCGACGACCAGTCAGAGCGACGACCAGTCAGAGCGACGACCAGTCAGAGCGAGGACAGTCAGCGTGACGACAGTCAGAGCGACGACAGACAGAGCGACGACCAGTCAGAGCGACGACAGTCAGCGTGACGACCAGTCAGCGCGAGGACAGTCAGCGTGACGACAGACAGCGCGACGACAGACAGCGTGACGACCAGTCAGCGTGACGACCAGTCAGCGTGACGACCAGTCAGCGCGAGGACAGTCAGCGCGACGACAGACAGCGCGACGACAGACAGCGTGACGACCAGTCAGCGTGACGACAGTCAGCGTGACGACCAGTCAGCGCGAGGACAGTCAGCGTGACGACAGACAGCGCGACGACAGTCAGCGTGACGACCAGTCAGCGTGACGACCAGTCAGCGTGACGACCAGTCAGCGCGAGGACAGTCAGCGTGACGACAGACAGCGCGACGACAGACAGCGTGACGACCAGTCAGCGCGACGACAGTCAGCGTGACGACAGTCAGCGCGACGACAGACAGCGTGACGACCAGTCAGCGCGAGGACAGACAGCGTGACACACAGTGCAACGCCCAATCACACAGAGGAAGGGCAAGGGAGCAGCGTGGGGTTGAGGGGGGGGGGTTTGAGGGGGAGGCGGGAGAGAGCAGCCAGTGCTGGCCATGAATACATACACCGCACACACAGCTCCCTTACCTTGCAGCTTCTTCAGAACGGCCACCTCCATTTTCAAGACCTGCTTGGGCTGCTGGGCAGACTCCACCTTCAGGGCAACGTTTTCCCGGAGCAGCAAATCAGTCACCTCGTAAATCTCACCAAACCCTCCTCCACCAATCTTCTTCAGCTGAACAAGAGTCCACAGACAACAACCATGTAAATATGGCAGTGGGATTATACCACAGTCCATGGTAGGGTGTACAGGGGCAGTGGGTATAGAGCCCATGGTAGGGTGAACAGGGCAGTGGGTATAGAGCCCATGGTAGGGTGTACAGGGGCAGTGGGTATAGAGCCCATGGTAGGATGTACAGGGGCAGTGGGTATAGAGCCCATGGTAGGGTGAACAGGGGCAGTGGGTATAGAGCCCATGGTAGGGTGTACAGGGGCAGGGGGTATAGAGCCCATGGTAGGGTGTACAGGGGCAGTGGGAGGGGGTATAATGTCCATGGTAGGGTGTACAGGGGCAGTGATGGAGTATAGAGCCCATGGTAGGGTGTACAGGGGCAGTGGGAGGGGGTATAGAGCCCATGGTAGGGTGTACAGGGGCAGGGGGAGGGGGTATAGAGCCCATGGTAGGGTGAACAGGGGCAGTGGGTATAGAGCCCATGGTAGGGTGTACAGGGGCAGGGGGTATAGAGCCCATGGTAGGATAGGGTGTACAGGGGCAGTGGGAGGGGGTATAGAGCCCATGGTAGGGTGCACAGGGGCAGGGGGTATAGTGCCCATGGTAGGGTGTACAGGGGCAGTGGGAGGGGGTATAGAGCCCATGGTAGGGTGTACAGGGGCAGTGGGAGGGGGTATAGAGCCCATGGTAGGGTGTACAGGGGCAGTGGGAGGGGGTATAGAGCCCATGGTAGGGTGTACAGGGGCAGTGGGAGGGGGTATAGAGCCCATGGTAGGGTGTGCAGGGGCAGTGGGAGGGGGTATAGAGCCCATGGTAGGGTGTACAGGGGCAGTGGGAGGGGGTATAGAGCCCATGGTAGGGTGTACAGGGGCAGTGGGAGGGGGTATAGAGCCCATGGTAGGGTGTACAGGGGCAGGGGGAGGGGGTACATAGATACATAGAAGATAGGAGCAGGAGTAGGCCATCCGGCCCTTCGAGCCTGCTCCGCCATTTAATGAGATCATGGCTGATCCTCCAATTCAGTATCCCGTCCCCGCCTTCTCTCCGTAACCCTTAACCCCTTTTGCCTGTAGAAATATATCTGATTCCCTCTTAAATATATTTAATGAGCTGGCGTACACTGCCCTCTGTGGCAATGAGTTCCACAGGTTCACCACCCTCTGAGTGAAGAAATTCCCCCTCATTTCTGTCCTAAATGGTTTAGCCCTTATCCTTAAATTATGTCCTCTAGTTCTGTTCTCACCCGCCAAGGGAAACATTCCTTCTGCATCTAGTCTGTCTAGACCTGTCAGAATTTTATACACTTCTATGAGGTCCCCTCTCAATCTTCTAAACTCCAGTGTGTACATCCCTAAACTACATAGTCTCTCCTCATAGGTCAATCCCGCCATTCCTGGTATCAGCCTGGTGAATCGCCGCTGCACCCCCTCCATGGCAAGAACATCTTTCCTCAGATGAGGCGACCAAAACTGTACACAGTACTCGAGGTGTGGTCTCACCAGTGCCCTGTACAGCTGCAGCAAGGTATCCCTGTTCCTGTATTCCAACCCTTTTGCTATGAAGGCCAGCATACCGTTTGCCTTCTTGACCGCCTGTTGCACCTGCATGCTCGCCTTCAGTGACTGGTGTACAAGAACACCCAGGTCTCTCTGTACTTCCCCCTCTCCCAATTTATTGCCATTTAAATAATAATTTGCCCTCCCGTTCCTGCACCCAAGGTGGATAACTTCGCACTTGTCCACATTATAGTGCATCTGCCATTTATCCGCCCAATCACCCAGTCTGTCCAAATCGCTCTGGAGCTTCCTGGTCTCCTCCTCTGAGCCCACCCCCCCTCCTAGTTTAGTGTCGTCTGCAAATTTGGAAATGCTGCATCCGACTCCCTGATCCAGGTCATTAATGTAAATTGTGAACAGCTGGGGACCCAGGACAGATCCCTGTGGTACCCCACTTGTTACTGCCTGCCATTCAGAAAATGAGCCGTTTATTCCAACTCTCTGTTTTCTATCTGACAGCCAGTTCTCTATCCACGTCAATACTTTCCCCTTTATCCCATGAGCTTCAATTTTCCCTGCTAATCTTTTATGTGGGACCTTATCGAAGGCCTTTTGGAAGTCCAGGTACACCACATCTACTGGCTCTCCCCCATCTATTTTACCAGTTACTCCCTCAAAAAATTCCAATAGATTAGTCAAGCACGATTTACCCTTTGTAAATCCATGTTGACTCTGTCCTATCCTGTCCCCATTTGCTAAGTGCTCCGCTATTTCATCCTTAATGATGGACTCCAGCATTTTGCCCACAACTGATGTAAGGCTTACAGGTCTGTAATTACCTGCTTTTTCCCTACCCCCCTTTTTGAATAGTGGGGTAACGTTAGCTACCCTCCAATCCATGGGCACTGTTCCCGAGTCTAATGAATTCTGAAAAATCATACTTAGTGCATCCGCTATCTCTAGGGCCACCTCCTTCAGTACCCTAGGATGCATGTTATCAGGCCCTGGGGATTTGTCCGCCTTCAATCCCTTTAGCTTCCTTAACACCATATCCTTAGAGATATTGATTTGCGTCAGTTCCTCCTTTGCCAATGTCCCTATTTTTCCCGATATCCCAGGGAGGTTTTTTGTGTCTTCCTTCGTAAAGACTGACCCAAAGTATGCATTTAGTTGGTCTGCCATTTCCTTATTTCCCGTTATATATTCCCCCGTATCTGACTGCAATGGACCAACTTTGGTTTTCACCAGTCTTTTCCTCTTGATATACTTATAAAAGCTTTTGGAGTTAGTTTTTATATTTTCCGCCAGCTTGCTTTCGTAAGCTATTTTGCCCCTCTTGATTAAGCCCTTTGTCCTCCTTTGCTCTATCTTAAACTGTTCCCAATCTTCCGCTCTGGCGCTTTTTTTGGCTATTTTATATGCCCTATCTTTGGATTTTATGCTGTCTCTAATTTCCCCTGTTATCCACGGTTGAGTCACCTTTTTAGATTTCCTTTTATGCCAGATTGGTATAAACAATTTTTGCAATTTTGTCATTCTATAGTGTCCATGGTAGGGTGTACAGGGGCAGGGGGAGGGGGTATAGTGTCCATGGTAGGGTGTACAGGGGCAGTGGGAGGGGGTATAGAGCCCATGGTAGGGTAGGGTGTACAGGGGCAGGGGGAGGGGGTATAGAGCCCATGGTAGGGTAGGGTGTACAGGGGCAGGGGGAGGGGGTATAGAGCCCTTGGTAGGGTAGGGTGTACAGGGGCAGGGGCAGGGGGTATAGTGTCCATGGTAGGGTGTACAGGGGCAGTGGGAGGGGGTATAGAGCCCATGGTAGGGTGTACAGGGGCAGGGGGGGTATAGAGCCCATGGTAGGGTGTACAGGGGCAGTGGGAGGGGGTATAGAGCCCATGGTAGGGTGTACAGGGGCAGTGGGAGGGGGTATAGTGTCCATGGTAGGGTGTACAGGGGCAGGGGGAGGGGGTATAGTGTCCATGGTAGGGTGTACAGGGGCAGTGGGAGGGGGTATAGAGCCCATGGTAGGGTAGGGCGTACAGGAGGAGTGGAGGGGGTATAGAGCCCATGGTAGGGTAGGGTGTACAGGGGCAGGGGGAGGGGGTATAGAGCCCATGGTAGGGTAGGGCGTACAGGAGGAGTGGGAGGGGGTATAGAGCCCATGGTAGGGTAGGGTGTACAGGGGCAGGGGGAGGGGGTATAGAGCCCATGGTAGGGTAGGGCGTACAGGAGGAGTGGGAGGGGGTATAGAGCCCATGGTAGGGTAGGGTGTACAGGGGCAGTGGGAGGGGGTATAGAGCCCATGGTAGGGTAGGGCGTACAGGAGGAGTGGGAGGGGGTATAGAGCCCATGGTAGGGTAGGGTGTACAGGGGCAGGGGGAGGGGGTATAGTGTCCATGGTAGGGTGTACAGGGGCAGTGGGAGGGGGTATAGAGCCCATGGTAGGGTAGGGCGTACAGGAGGAGTGGGAGGGGGTATAGAGCCCATGGTAGGGTAGGGTGTACAGGGGCAGGGGCAGGGGGTATAGTGTCCATGGTAGGGTGTACAGGGGCAGGGGCAGGGGGTATAGAGCCCATGGTAGGGTGTACAGGGGCAGTGGGAGGGGGTATAGAGCCCATGGTAGGGTAGGGTGTACAGGGGCAGGGGCAGGGGGTATAGTGTCCATGGTAGGGTGTACAGGGGCAGGGGCAGGGGGTATAGAGCCCATGGTAGGGTGTACAGGGGCAGTGGGAGGGGGTATAGTGTCCATGGTAGGGTGTACAGGGGCAGTGGGAGGGGGTATAGTGTCCATGGTAGGGTGTACAGGGGCAGTGGGAGGGGGTATAGAGCCCATGGTAGGGTAGGGTGTACAGGGGCAGTGGGAGGGGGTATAGAGCCCATGGTAGGGTAGGGTGTACAGGGGCAGGGGGAGGGGGTATAGAGCCCATGGTAGAGTGTACAGGGGCAGGGGGAGGGGGTATAGAGCCCATGGAAGGGTAGGGTGTACAGGGGCAGGGGGAGGGGGTATAGAGCCCATGGTAGGGTGTACAGGGGCAGGGGGTATAGAGCCCATGGTAGGGTGTACAGGGGCAGGGGGAGGGGGTATAGAGCCCATGGTAGGGTGTACAGGGGCAGGGGGAGGGGGTATAGAGCCCATGGTAGGGTGTACAGGGGCAGTGGGTATAGTGTCCATGGTAGGGTGTACAGGGGCAGTGGGAGGGGGTATAGAGCCCATGGTAGGGTAGGGTGTACAGGGGCAGTGGGAGGGGGTATAGAGCCCATGGTAGGGTAGGGTGTACAGGGGCAGGGGGAGGGGGTATAGAGCCCATGGTAGAGTGTACAGGGGCAGGGGGAGGGGGTATAGAGCCCATGGAAGGGTAGGGTGTACAGGGGCAGGGGGAGGGGGTATAGAGCCCATGGTAGGGTGTACAGGGGCAGGGGGTATAGAGCCCATGGTAGGGTGTACAGGGGCAGGGGGAGGGGGTATAGAGCCCATGGTAGGGTGTGCAGGGGCAGTGGGAGGGGGTATAGAGCCCATGGTAGGGTGTACAGGGGCAGTGGGGATAGAGCCCATGGTAGGGTGTACAGGGGCAGGGGTATAGAGCCCATGGTAGGGTGTACAGGGGCAGGGGGAGGGGGTATAGAGCCCATGGTAGGGTGTACAGGGGCAGGGGGAGGGGGTATAGAGCCCATGGTAGGGTGTACAGGGGCAGTGGGTATAGTGTCCATGGTAGGGTGTACAGGGGCAGTGGGAGGGGGTATAGAGCCCATGGTAGGGTAGGGTGTACAGGGGCAGTGGGAGGGGGTATAGAGCCCATGGTAGGGTAGGGTGTACAGGGGCAGGGGGAGGGGGTATAGAGCCCATGGTAGAGTGTACAGGGGCAGGGGGAGGGGGTATAGAGCCCATGGAAGGGTAGGGTGTACAGGGGCAGGGGGAGGGGGTATAGAGCCCATGGTAGGGTGTACAGGGGCAGGGGGTATAGAGCCCATGGTAGGGTGTACAGGGGCAGGGGGAGGGGGTATAGAGCCCATGGTAGGGTGTGCAGGGGCAGTGGGAGGGGGTATAGAGCCCATGGTAGGGTGTACAGGGGCAGTGGGGATAGAGCCCATGGTAGGGTGTACAGGGGCAGGGGGTATAGAGCCCATGGTAGGGTGTACAGGGGCAGGGGGAGGGGGTATAGAGCCCATGGTAGGGTGTACAGGGGCAGGGGGAGGGGGTATAGAGCCCATGGTAGGGTGTACAGGGGCAGTGGGTATAGTGTCCATGGTAGGGTGTACAGGGGCAGTGGGAGGGGGTATAGAGCCCATGGTAGGGTGTACAGGGGCAGGGGGAGGGGTATAGAGCCCATGGTAGGGTGTACAGGGGCAGTGGGTATAGTGTCCATGGTAGGGTGTACAGGGGCAGTGGGAGGGGGTATAGAGCCCATGGTAGGGTAGGGTGTACAGGGGCAGTGGGAGGGGGTATAGAGCCCATGGTAGGGTAGGGTGTACAGGGGCAGTGGGTATAGTGTCCATGGTAGGGTGTACAGGGGCAGTGGGAGGGGGTATAGAGCACATGGTAGGGTAGGGTGTACAGGGGCAGTGGGAGGGGGTATAGAGCCCATGGTAGGGTGTACAGGGGCAGTGGGAGGGGGTATAGAGCCCATGGTAGAGTAGGGTGTACAGGGGCAGTGGGAGGGGGTATAGAGCCCATGGTAGAGTGTACAGGGGCAGTGGGAGGGGGTATAGAGCCCATGGTAGGGTGTACAGGGGCAGGGGGAGGGGGTATAGAGCCCATGGTAGGGTAGGGTGTACAGGGGCAGGGGGAGGGGGTATAGAGCCCATGGTAGGGTGTACAGGGGCAGGGGGAGGGTGTATAGAGCCCATGGTAGAGTGTACAGGGGCAGTGGGAGGGGGTATAGAGCCCATGGTAGAGTGTACAGGGGCAGTGGGAGGGGGTATAGAGCCCATGGTAGAGTGTACAGGGGCAGGGGGAGGGGGTATAGAGCCCATGGTAGAGTGTACAGGGGCAGGGGGAGGGGGTATAGAGCCCATGGTAGGGTGTACAGGGGCAGTGGGAGGGGGTATAGAGCCCATGGTAGAGTGTACAGGGGCAGGGGGAGGGGGTATAGAGCCCATGGTAGGGTAGGGTGTACAGGGGCAGGGGGAGGGTGTATAGAGCCCATGGTAGGGTGTACAGGGGCAGGGGGAGGGGGTATAGAGCCCATGGTAGGGTAGGGTGTACAGGGGCAGTGGGAGGGGGTATAGAGCCCATGGTAGGGTGTACAGGGGCAGTGGGAGGGGGTATAGAGCCCATGGTAGAGTGTACAGGGGCAGTGGGAGGGGGTATAGAGCCCATGGTAGGGTGTACAGGGGCAGGGGGAGGGGGTATAGAGCCCATGGTAGGGTAGGGTGTACAGGGGCAGTGGGAGGGGGTATAGAGCCCATGGTAGGGTAGGGTGTACAGGGGCAGGGGGAGGGGGTATAGAGCCCATGGTAGGGTGTACAGGGGCAGTGGGAGGGGGTATAGAGCCCATGGTAGGGTAGGGTGTACAGGGGCAGGGGGAGGGGGTATAGAGCCCATGGTAGGGTAGGGTGTACAGGGGCAGGGGGAGGGGGTATAGAGCCCATGGTAGGGTAGGGTGTACAGGGGCAGGGGGAGGGGGTATAGAGCCCATGGTAGGGTGTACAGGGGCAGTGGGAGGGGGTATAGAGCCCATGGTAGGGTAGGGTGTACAGGGGCAGTGGGAGGGGGTATAGAGCCCATGGTAGGGTGTACAGGGGCAGTGGGAGGGAGTATAGAGCCCATGGTAGGGTGTACAGGGGCAGGGGGAGGGGGTATAGAGCCCATGGTAGAGTGTACAGGGGCAGGGGGAGGGGGTATAGAGCCCATGGTAGGGTAGGGTGTACAGGGGCAGGGGGAGGGGGTATAGAGCCCATGGTAGGGTAGGGTGTACAGGGGCAGGGGGAGGGGGTATAGAGCCCATGGTAGAGTGTACAGGGGCAGGGGGAGGGGGTATAGAGCCCATGGTAGGGTGTACAGGGGCAGGGGGAGGGGGTATAGAGCCCATGGTAGGGTGTACAGGGGCAGTGGGAGGGGGTATAGAGCCCATGGTAGGGTGTACAGGGGCAGTGGGAGGGGGTATAGAGCCCATGGTAGGGTGTACAGGGGCAGTGGGAGGGGGTATAGAGCCCATGGTAGGGTGTACAGGGGCAGGGGGAGGGGGTATAGAGCCCATGGTAGGGTAGAGTGTACAGGGGCAGGGGGAGGGGGTATAGAGCCCATGGTAGGGTGTACAGGGGCAGTGGGAGGGGGTATAGAGCCCATGGTAGAGTGTACAGGGGCAGTGGGAGGGGGTATAGAGCCCATGGTAGGGTGTACAGGGGCAGGGGGAGGGGGTATAGAGCCCATGGTAGGGTGTACAGGGGCAGGGGGAGGGGGTATAGAGCCCATGGTAGGGAGTACAGGGGCAGGGGGAGGGGGTATAGAGCCCATGGTAGGGTAGGGTGTACAGGGGCAGGGGGAGGGGGTATAGAGCCCATGGTAGGGTGTACAGGGGCAGGGGGAGGGGGTATAGAGCCCATGGTAGGGAGTACAGGGGCAGGGGGAGGGGGTATAGAGCCCATGGTAGAGTGTACAGGGGCAGGGGGAGGGGGTATAGAGCCCATGGTAGGGTGTACAGGGGCAGGGGGTATAGAGCCCATGGTAGGGTAGGGTGTACAGGGGCAGGGGGAGGGGGTATAGAGCCCATGGTAGGGTGTACAGGGGCAGGGGGAGGGGGTATAGAGCCCATGGTAGAGTGTACAGGGGCAGTGGGAGGGGGTATAGAGCCCATGGTAGGGTAGGGTGTACAGGGGCAGTGGGAGGGGGTATAGAGCCCATGGTAGGGTAGGGTGTACAGGGGCAGTGGGAGGGGGTATAGAGCCCATGGTAGGGTGTACAGGGGCAGGGGGAGGGGGTATAGAGCCCATGGTAGGGTGTACAGGGGCAGGGGGAGGGTGTATAGAGCCCATGGTAGGGTGTACAGGGGCAGGGGGAGGGGGTATAGAGCCCATGGTAGGGTAGGGTGTACAGGGGCAGTGGGAGGGGGTATAGAGCCCATGGTAGAGTGTACAGGGGCAGGGGGAGGGGGTTATAGAGCCCATGGTAGAGTGTACAGGGGCAGTGGGAGGGGGTATAGAGCCCATGGTAGGGTGTACAGGGGCAGGGGGAGGGGGTATAGAGCCCATGGTAGGGAGTACAGGGGCAGGGGGAGGGGGTATAGAGCCCATGGTAGGGAGTACAGGGGCAGGGGGTATAGAGCCCATGGTAGAGTGTACAGGGGCAGGGGGAGGGGGTATAGAGCCCATGGTAGGGTGTACAGGGGCAGGGGGAGGGGGTTATAGAGCCCATGGTAGGGTGTACAGGGGCTGGGGGAGGGGGTATAGAGCCCATGGTAGGGTGTACAGGGGCAGTGGGAGGGGGTATAGAGCCCATGGTAGAGTGTACAGGGGCAGGGGGAGGGGGTATAGAGCCCATGGTAGGGTGTACAGGGGCAGGGGGAGGGGGTATAGAGCCCATGGTAGGGTGTACAGGGGCAGTGGGAGGGGGTATAGAGCCCATGGTAGAGTGTACAGGGGCAGTGGGAGGGGGTATAGAGCCCATGGTAGGGTAGGGTGTACAGGGGCAGTGGGAGGGGGTATAGAGCCCATGGTAGGGAGTACAGGGGCAGTGGGAGGGGGTATAGAGCCCATGGTAGGGTAGGGTGTACAGGGGCAGTGGGAGGGGGTATAGAGCCCATGGTAGGGAGTACAGGGGCAGGGGGAGGGGGTATAGAGCCCATGGTAGGGTGTACAGGGGCAGGGGGAGGGGGTATAGAGCCCATGGTAGGGTAGGGTGTACAGGGGCAGTGGGAGGGGGTATAGAGCCCATGGTAGAGTGTACAGGGGCAGTGGGAGGGGGTATAGAGCCCATGGTAGGGTGTACAGGGGCAGGGGGAGGGGGTATAGAGCCCATGGTAGGGTGTACAGGGGCAGGGGGAGGGGGTATAGAGCCCATGGTAGGGTGTGCAGGGGCAGTGGGAGGGGGTATAGAGCCCATGGTAGGGAGTACAGGGGCAGTGGGAGGGGGTATAGAGCCCATGGTAGGGTGTACAGGGGCAGGGGGAGGGGGTATAGAGCCCATGGTAGGGAGTACAGGGGCAGGGGGAGGGGGTATAGAGCCCATGGTAGGGTAGGGTGTACAGGGGCAGTGGGAGGGGGTATAGAGCCCATGGTAGGGTAGGGTGTACAGGGGCAGGGGCAGGGGGTATAGAGCCCATGGTAGGGTAGGGTGTACAGGGGCAGTGGGAGGGGGTATAGAGCCCATGGTAGGGTGTACAGGGGCAGGGGGAGGGGGTATAGAGCCCATGGTAGGGAGTACAGGGGCAGGGGGAGGGGGTATAGAGCCCATGGTAGGGTGTACAGGGGCAGGGGGAGGGGGTATAGAGCCCATGGTAGGGTGTACAGGGGCAGGGGGAGGGGGTATAGAGCCCATGGTAGGGTAGGGTGTACAGGGGCAGGGGGAGGGGGTATAGAGCCCATGGTAGGGTGTACAGGGGCAGGGGGAGGGGGGTATAGAGCCCATGGTAGGGTGTACAGGGGCAGGGGGAGGGGGTATAGAGCCCATGGTAGGGTAGGGTGTACAGGGGCAGTGGGAGGGGGTATAGAGCCCATGGTAGGGTAGGGTGTACAGGGGCAGGGGGAGGGGGTATAGAGCCCATGGTAGGGTGTACAGGGGCAGGGGGAGGAGATGTGGGTGAGTAAACAAGGTGCCACTCACCACTTTCCAGCGGTCTTTGACAACAAAGGCCACGGGCAAGATGTCGAGCTGCTCGCCGCCCCCGCTCATGTTTGCCTCGTCCCGTGGAGCAGCTGCTAGGCACTGCATTGGGCAGCCAGCGAGGACTCACACAGCTTCCATCCAAACAGCTCCATTTACCTGCACAACATGGAAAGGAGCCGGCTCCATTAGATCAGTGGGATTCGAACCCCACCCACCTTCAACATGTCAGCTCGCTTCAGTGGTCCCAGAGGCACCCAGAGTCAGCTGGTTGTGGGTTCAAGCCCCACTCCCGGCCTCCAGCACTGTCAGAGGTGCCGTCTTTCGGACGAGATGCTCAGCCAAGAACAGTGGTTCAGGTGGTGTAAAAGATCCCATGGCACCATTACAGGACGAGCAGCGAGTCTCTCGCCAGTGTCCCTCAACCAACATTAACTGAGCTTTTATCGCATTGCTACTTGCTCCCTCATTGTAGGCGTTGCTGGCAAGGCCGGCATTTATTGCCCATCCGTCGTTGCCCATGTTTGATACAACTGAGTGTCTTGCTGGGCCACTTCAGAGGACATGTCAGAGTCAACCACAGTGGTGTGGGACTGGAGTCACATGTCGGCCCAGACCGGGTCAGGACGGCAGGTTTCCTTCCCTAAAGGACATCAGTGAACCAGATGGGTTTTTACGACAATCCAACAGTTTCATGGTCACTGTTACTGATCCCAGCTTTTTATTAACAGATTTCGTGAACTGAATTCAAATTCTCAAACTGCCCGGGTGGGATCTGAACTCAGCTTCTCTGGATTATTTCACAGTATTACATGGAATTTGCAGCACAGAAACAGGCCATTCAGCCCAACTGGTGTTGATGCTCCACTCGAGCCTCTTCCTCCCACTCTATTTACTTCATCTCACCCTGTCAACACATCCTTACATTCCTTTTCCTTGTAATATTACTGTGGGCCTCTGGGTTTATGAACACAGAGCAAACACTGCGAATGCTGGAAATCTGAAACAGAAACAGAAAATGCTGGAAATACTCAGCAGATCAGGCAGCATCTGGGGAGAGAGAAACAGAGTTAACGTTTCAGGTCGATGACCCTTCGTCAGAACTGGAAAAAGTTAGAGATGGAACAAGTTTTAAGCAAGTGCAGGGGCAGGGAAAGGGGGGGGGGAAGGGGAGGAAAGAACAAAAGGGAAGGTCTGTGATAGGGTGGAAGGCAGTGATACCCGCCCTGCTGTATGCCTCAGAGACATGGACCATGTACAGCAGGCACCTCAAAGCACTGGAGAGGTACCACCAACGCTGCCTCCGCAAGATCCTGCAAATCCATTGGCAGGATAGGCGCACCAACGTCAGTGTTCTTGCTCAGGCCAACATCCCCAGCATCGAAGCTTTGACCACGCTCGATCAGCTCCGATGGACGGGTCACATTGTCCGCATGCCCGATACGAGACTCCCAAAACAAGCGCTCTACTCGGAGCTCCGGCACGGCAAGAGAGCCCCAGGTGGGCAGAGGAAACGCTTCAAGGACACCCTCAAAGCCTCCTTGAAAAAGTGCAACATCCCCACCGACACCTGGGAATCCCTGGCCCAAGGCCGCACAAAGTGGAGGAGAAGCATCCGGGAAGGCGGCGAATACCTCGAGTCTCTTCGCCGGGAGCAAGCGGAAGCCAAGCGCAAACAGCGGAAGGAGCGCACGTCAACCCAAGCACCCCACCCACCCGCCCCTTCAACCACCGTCTGCCCCACCTGTGACAGAGACTGTAGGTCCCGCATTGGACTCATCAGTCACCTGAGAACTCATCTTTAATGTGGAAGCAAGTCATCCTCGGTTCCGAGGGACTGCCTAAGAGAGAAGAGAGGGAAGGCAGGAGAGATGAAATGACAAAAGGGAGGATGGGGCGAGGCACAAGGAGATGGTAATGGGACCTGTGAAGAAACAAAAGATGGGTCTAGAGGAGGTAATTGGGAATCTCAGAATTAAAAAATAGAGACAGAGGTTATGATCTGAAATTGTTGAACTCGATGTTGAGTCCAGAAGGTTATAAAGTGCCTAATCAAAAGATGAGGTGCTGTTCCTCGAGCTTACGTTGAGCTTCACTGGAACAGTACAAGAGGCTGAGGACGGAGAGGTCAGAGTGGGAGTGGAGCAGAGAATTAAAGTGACAGGCCACCAGAAACTCGGGGTCACACTTACGGACTGAACGGAGGTGTTCCGCAAAGCGGTCACCCAATCTGCGTTTGGAAGAAGAAGAAGGTCTCCCCAATGTAGAGGAGACCCCATCGTGAGCAGCGAATACAGTATCTAAATTGCAAGTACAACAAGGAAATCGCTGTTTCACCTGGAAGGGGTGTTTGGGGCCCTGGACAGTGGGAAGAGGGGAGGTAAAAGGGCAGGTGTTGCATCTCCTGCGCTTGCATGGGAAGCTGCGGTGGGTAGGGGTGGGGGTGTGAGGGTGATAGAGGAGTGGATCAGGGTGTTGTGGAGGGAGCGGTCCCTTCGGAATGCTGAAAGGGGAGGGGAAAGATGTGTTTGATGATGGGATCACGCTGGAGGTGGCGGAAATAGCAGAGGATGATCTGTTGAATGTGGAGGCTGGTGGGATGGAAGATGAGGACAAGGGGAACCCTATCGTGGTTCTGGGAGGAAGGGGAAGGGATGAGAGCAGAAGTGAAGGAAATGGAATGGACACGGTTGAGGGGCCTGCCAACCACGGTGCAGGGGAATCCTTGGTTGAGGAAAAAGGGAGACATATTGGAAGCACTGGTGTGGAAGGTGGCGTCGTCAGAACAGACAATCCCAGTCGATCAAACATCTTCCCATTTACTCCCACTGTACACAATCCCAATCGACTTAACCCTTTCCCAATCATTTCCACTGTACACAATCCCGATCAACCAAACCCTTTCCCAATAATTCCCACTGTACACAAACCCAGTGGATCAAACCACTTCCCATTCACTCCCACTGTACACAATCCCAATCGACCTAACCCTTTCCCAATCATTCCCACTGTACACAGGCTCAATGGACACATTTCCCATTTCACTCAATTCATGGGCCTCAATATATAGTCACAAAATTCGTGGACGTCAATATAGATACACAAGTCATGGACCTCAATATATAGACTCACAATTCAGGGACCTCAATATATAGACTCACAATTCAGGGCCTCAATATATAGACTCACAATTCATGGACCTCAATATATAGACTCACAATTCATGGACCTCAATATATAGACTCACAATTCATGGACCTCAATATATAGACACACAATTGATGGACCTCAATATATAAACTCACAATTCATGGGACTCAATATATAGAAACAATTCATGGGCCTCAATATATAGACTCTCAATTCATGGACCTCAATATATAGACTCACAATTCATGGACCTCAATATATAAACTCACAATTCATGGGCCTCAATATATAGAAACAATTCATGGGCCTCAATATATAGACACACAATTCATGGACCTCAATATATAGACTCACAATTCATGGACCTCAATATATAAACTCACAATTCATGGGCCTCAATATATAGAAACAATTCATGGGCCTCAATATATAGACTCACAATTCATGGACCTCAATATATAGACTCACAATTCATGGACCTCAATATATAGACTCTCACTTCATGGACCTCAATATATAGACTCACAATTCATGGGCATCAATATATAGACTCACAATTCATGGGCATCAATATATAGACTCACAATTCATGGGCATCAATATATAGACACACAATTCATGGGCCTCAATATATAGACTCACAATTCATGGACCTCAATATATAAACTCACAATTCATGGGTCTCAATATATAGACACACAATTCATGGGCCTCAATATATAGACTCACAATTCATGGGCCTCAATATATAGACACACAATTCATGGGCCTCAATATATAGACTCACAATTCATGGACCTCAATATATAAACTCACAATTCATGGGTCTCAATATATAGACACACAATTCATGGGCCTCAATATATAGACTCACAATTCATGGACCTCAATATATAGACACACAATTCATGGGCCTCAATATATAGACTCACAATTCATGGGTCTCAATATATAGACACACAATTCATGGGCCTCAATATATAGACACACAATTCATGGACCTCAATATATAGACACACAATTCATGGGTCTCAATATATAGACACACAATTCATGGGCCTCAATATATAGACACACAATTCATGGGTCTCAATATATAGACACACAATTCATGCACCTCAATATATAGACACACAATTCATGGGTCTCAATATATAGACACACAATTCATGGGCCTCAATATATAGACTCACAATTCATAGACCTCAATATATAGACTCACAATTCATGGACCTCAATATATAGACACACAATTCATGGGCCTCAATATATAGACTCACAATTCATAGACCTCAATATATAGACTCACAATTCATGGACCTCAATATATAGACTCACAATTCATGGGTCTCAATATGTGTTAGGGAAATTGACGGGATTGAAGGCCGATAAATCCCCAGGGCCTGATAAACTACATCCGAGGGTACTTAAGGAAGTGGCCCTAGAAATAGTAGATGCATTACTGGTCATCTTCCAAAATTCTATAGACTCTGGAACAGTTCCCATGAATTGGAGGGTAGCTAATGTAACCCCACTATTTAAAAAAGGTGGTAGAGAAAAAACGGGGAATTATAGACCGGTAAGCCTGACATCGGTAGTGGGCAAAATGCTAGAGTCCATTATAAAAGATGTAATAGCAGAGCACTTGGAAAACAGTGACAGGAGCGCACAAAGTCAACATGGATTTACTAAACGTAAATCATGCTTGACTAATCTACTGGAATTTTTTAAGGATGGAACTGGTAGAATAGATATGGGAGAACCAGTGGATGTGGTGTATTTGGACTTTCAGAAGGCTTTCGATAAGGTCCCGCATAAGAGATTAGCGTGCAAAGTTAAGGCACATGGGATTGGGGGTAAGGTACTGATTTGGATGGAGAACTGGTTGGCAGACAGGAAGCAAAGAGTTGGAATAAACGGGTCTTTTTCCGAGTGGCAGGCAGTGACTAGTGGGGTACCGCAGGGATCGGTGCTAGGACCCCAGCTATTCACAATATATATTAATGATCTAGACGAGGGAACTAGATGTAATATCTCCAAGTTTGCAGACGACACAAAGCTGGGTGGGCGTGTGTGCTGTGAGGAGGATGCAGAGAAACTCCAGTATGATTTGGACAGGTTGGGTGATTGGGCAGATGCATGGCAGATGCAGTATAATGTGGATAAATGCGAGGTTATCCACTTTGGTGGCAAAAACAGGAAGACAGGTTATTATCTGAACGGCAATAGATTGGGAAAAGGGGAAATGCAACGAGATCTGGGTGTCCTTGTGCACCAGTCGCATTAGGTAAGCATGCAGATGCAGCAGGCGGTTAAGGCGGCAAATGGTACGTTGGCCTTCATAGCGAGAGGATTCGTGTACAGGAACAAGGATGTCTTGCTGCAGTTGTACAGAGCCTTGGGGAGACCACACCTTGAGTATTGTGTGCAGTTTTGGTCGCCTTATCTGAGGAAGGATGTTCTTGCCATGGAGGGAGTGCAGCGAAGATTCACCAGACTGATACCTGGGATGGCAGGAATGACGTATGAAGAGAGATTGTGTCGATTAGGCATATATTCGCTAGAGTTTAGAAGAATGAGAGGGGATCTCATTGAAACTTATAAAATTCTAACAGGGCTAGACAGACGAGGTGCAGCAAGGATGTTCCCGATGGCGGGGGAGTCCAGAACCAGGGGTCACAGTCTAAGGATAAGGGGTAAGCCATTTAGGACAGAAATGAGGAGGAATTTCTTCACCCAGAGAGTGGTGAACCTGTGGAATTCTCGACCACAGAAGGCAGTTGAGGCCAACTCATTAAATATATTCAAGAAGGAGATAGATATATTTCTTAGGCCAAAGGGATCAAGGGTTAAGGGGAAAAAGCAGGGACAGGGTACTGAATTTGGATGATCAGCCATGATCTCATCGAATGGCGGGCAGGCTCGAGGGACCGAATGGCCTACTCCTGCTCCTATCTTCTATGTTTCTAGGTTAATATATAGACTCACAATTCATGGGCCTCAATATATAGACACACAATTCATGGACCTCAATATATAGACTCACAATTCATGGGCCTCAATATGTAGACTCACAATTCACAGGCCTCAATATATAGACACACAATTCATGGACCTCAATATATAGACTCACAATTCATGGACCTCAATATATAGACTCACAATTCATGGACCTCAATATATAGACACACAATTCACAGGCCTCAATATATAGACTCACAATTCATGGACCTCAATATATAGACTCACAATTCATGGACCTCAATATATAGACTCACAATTCACAGGCCTCAATATATAAACTCACAATTGATGGACCTCAATATATAAACTCACAATTCATGGGCCTCAATATATAGAAACAATTCATGGGCCTCAATATATAGACTCACAATTCATGGGCCTCAATATATAGACTCACAATTCATGGACCTCAATATATAGACTCACAATTCATGGGCATCAATATATAGACTCACAATTCATGGACCTCAATATATAGACTCACAATTCATGGGCCTCAATATATAAACTCACAATTGATGGACCTCAATATATAAACTCACAATTCATGGGCCTCAATATATAGAAACAATTCATGGGCCTCAACATATAGACTCACAATTCATGGGCTTCAATATATAGACACACAATTCATGGACCTCAATATATAGACTCACAATTCATGGGCATCAATATATAGACTCACAATTCATGGGCCTCAATATATAGACACACAATTCATGGACCTCAATATATAGACACACAATTCATGGACCTCAATATATAGACTCACAATTCATGGGCCTCAATATATAGACACACAATTCATGGACCTCAATATATAGACTCACAATTCATGGGCCTCAATATATTGGCCCAGAAATTGATCTCGCTCTGTTCCCGCGGGGGTAAGGCTTCCCCGCGATCTCTCACTCCGCGTGTGCTTTTTCAGATCCAGCTCGCACGAACTTGATGTTCCAGACATCAGCTGGGCAGTGCTTGCGTATCCCACCGGCGTAGTGAATTCGTGCGAGCTGTGGGATCATGTGACTCAGTTAGAGCCAATGGCAGCACACCATCTTCCATTCATAAGTTTCACATACGTGCTGTGAAATCTATGAATCTTACACCCCCCCAAAATAACAGCTAAACCTCAATTAAATTTTTTTTAAAACCCATCACATTAATAAAATAAGTATAGTTAAATAAAATAACCATTTTAAATAAAAAATTAAATTTTTGAAAAAATTTAAAATCTTTTAAAAAGTTATAAAAATAAACTTACCTGTCTTTAAAGTCTCTAAAAAAGATATACCTGTTAAAAAAAATTCAAAAAAATACTTAATTCACTACTTACCTTGTTAAAAGTGGGTCTTACTCCTCCTTTTTCCATTTCTAAAATCTTCCGTCCTTACCTGCGCGTCCAAAGCACGAAGTGCACAGCGTGCGCGCAGCCTGTAGTGCGCATGCGGTGCACCGAGGAACCGCCCCCTTTCCAAAAGACCAAGTGCTGGTTTTCAGCGCATGCGCAGGGCATGCAGAAAACCGGCAATTGGAGAGAGAATACTGCGTACTCTCGCGCAGCGGGATGAATTTTTGGCCCATAGACTCACAATTCATGGACCTCAATATATCGACTCACAATTCATGGACCTCAATATATAGACACACAATTCATGGACCTCAATATATAGACACACAATTCATGGACCTCAATATATAGACTCACAATTCATGGACCTCAATATATAGACTCACAATTCATGGGCCTCAATATATAGACTCACAATTCATGGACCTCAATATATAGACTCACAATTCATGGACCTCAATATATAGACACACAATTCATGGACCTCAATATATAGACACACAATTCATGAACCTCAATATATAGACTCACAATTCATGGACCTCAATATATAGACTCACAATTCATGGGCCTCAATATATAGACTCACAATTCATGGGCCTCAATATATAGACTCACAATTCATGGGCCTCAATATATAGACTCACAATTCATGGACCTCAATATATAGACTCACAATTCATGGGCCTCAATATATAGACACACAATTCATGGGCAATGGAACCCTGTGTGAGAACCTCTCTGGATACGTCGAGGGCATTCTGAAACCCATCGTACAGGGAACCCCAGCTTCTGTCGCGACACTACAGACTTCTTACAGAAACTCAGCACCCACGGACCAGTTGAACCAGGAACACTCCTCGCCACGATGGACGTATCGGCACTCTACACCAGTATCCCCCACGATGACGGCATCGCTGCGACAGCCTCAGTACTCAACACCAACAACAGCCAATCTCCGGACGCCATCCTACAACTCATCCGCTTCATCCTTGACCACAATGTCTTCACCTTCGACAACCATTTTTTTACCCAAACACACGGAACAGCCATGGGGACCAAATTCGCACCCCAATACGCCAACATCTTCATGCACAAGTTCGAGCAAGACTTCCTCGCTGCACAGGACCTCCAGCCAACACTGTACACCAGAAACATCGACGACATTTCCTTCCTTTGGACCCATGGCGAAGGATCACTGAAAAGACTACACGATAACATAAACAAGTTCCATCCCACCATCAAACTCACCATGGACTACTCCTCAGAATCGGTTTCATTCCTGGACACACGAATCTCCATCAAAGACGGACACCTCAGCACTTCACTCTACCGCAAGCCCACGGACAACCTCACGATGCTCCACTTCTCCAGCTTCCACCCTAACCACGTTAAAGAAGCCATCCCCTATGGACAAGCCCTGCGAATACACAGGATCTGCTCAGACGAGGAGGAACGCGATGGACACCTACGGACGCTGAAAAACGCCCTCGTAAGAACGGAATATGACGCTCGACTCATCGATCGACAGTTCCGACGGGCCACAGCGAAAAATCGCATAGACCTCCTCAGAAGGCAAACACGGGACACAACCAACAGGGTACCCTACGTCGTCCAGTACTTCCCCGGAGCGGAGAAACTACGCCATGTTCTTCGCAGCCTTCAACATGTCATCGATGACGACAAACACCTCGCTAAGGCCATCCCCACGCCTCCACTACTTGCCTTCAAACAGCCGCCTAACCTCAGAAGTACCATCGTTCGCAGCAAATTACCCAGCTTTCAGGATAACAGCGACCACGACACCACACAACCCTGCCACGGCAAACTCTGCAAGACATGCCAGATCATCAACACAGATACCACCATCACACGTGAGGACACTACCCACCAGGTACATGGTACATACTCATGTGACTCGGCCAACGTTGTCTACCTCATACGTTGCAGGAAAGAATGCACCGCGGCATGGTACATCGGCGAGACCATGCAGACACTGAGACAACGTATGAACGAGCACCGCGCAACAATCGCCAGGTAGGATTGTTACCTCCCAGTCGGGGAACACTTCAGCAGTCAAGGACATTCAGCCTCGGATCTGCGGGTAAGCGTTCTCCAAGGCAACCTTAGAAACACACGACAACGCAAAATCATCGAGCAGAAACTGATAGCCAAGTTCCGCACTCATGAAGACGGTCTCAACCGGGATCTTGGGTTTATGTCACGATACATGACGTGATCCGGACTCGAGTTGTCGTTGGCTTGTTGACAGATGTGATTCCCAGTAAAAAAGTAAAAATTTTCCCAGTAAAAAAGTAAAAATTTTAAAGCTTTTCGTTTTACATACAGACGGCAGCTTTTGACACGTTAGACCCCCTGCGACTCCACCTCATTGTCTCAGTTGTATCTTGCTATGTCTTTGATGCGGTACCTTCCGGGCTGACCTGATTAACTTTATCACACCTCGGCAGATAGTCAGGATGATTTAATTTAGTTGTCTGCAATTGTAAGGTACACATGCATTGTTCTCTATCTATATATGCTTTGGCGATTCTGTATCTTTTCACTTCACCCGACGAAGGAGTAGTAAGCTCCGAAAGCTTGTGATTTCAAATAAAACTGTTGGACTATAACCTGGTGTTGTGCGACCTCTCAATATATAGACATACAATTCATGGACCTCAATATATAGACTCACAATTCATGGACCTCAATATATAGACTCACAATTCATGGACCTCAATATATAGACTCACAATTCATGGACCTCAATATATAGACTCACAATTCATGGACCTCAATATATAGACACACAATTCATGGGCCTCAATATATAGACTCACAATTCATGGGCCTCAATATATAGACTCACAATTCATGGGCCTCAATATATAGACACACAATTCATGGACCTCAATATATAGACTCACAATTCATGGGCCTCAATATATAGACTCACAATTCATGGACCTTGATGTGGAAAGAAACCACTCGGAGTCACGGGGAGGCTGCGACACGAGAGAAACTTTATTACAAGCAGGCAGGGGAGAGCCTTCAGCGCACCAAAGTCTCTCAAATTTACAATGGTCGTGGCAGTTTATTTAGACATAATTTACCGTTAATTCCCGGTTATGTCGGCTTTGGCAGATGCTTCCCGCTATCTCAACTGTCCCAGACCCAAGGACCTTACTTCTGCCTTTCCGCAATTTGGTTTATATATTCAGCCTCCAGCTACCATTATCTGTGTTCATTGTTCCTGATTCAAGGTTTCATTTAGAAACTTTATTACAACTACTGCAACTGTTAAATCCTGTCACTGCACTTTGGTCTGGTTTTGGTCAAGCTTCCCATCATGCCTTGCAGTTACAGTAACATTTTAATAGCATGGCTTCTAACGCAACTATAATAAACATGTAAAGGTTATCCAAACCGACAGGTTACCCTATCAGGCCTCAATATATAGACTCACAATTCATGGACCTCAATATATAGACACACAATTCATGGACCTCAATATATAGACTCACAATTCATGGACCTCAATATATAGACTCACAATTCATGGACCTCAATATATAGACTCACAATTCATGGGCATCAATATATAGACTCACAATTCATGGACCTCAATATATAGACTCACAATTCATGTACCTCAATATATAGACACACAATTCATGGACCTCAATATATAGACTCACAATTCATGGACCTCAATATATAGACTCACAATTCATGGGCATCAATATATAGACTCAGAATTCATGGGCCTCAATATATAGACTCACAATTCATGGGCATCAATATATAGACTCACAATTCATGGACCTCAATATATAGACTCACAATTCATGGGCATCAATATATAGACTCACAATTCATGGGCATCAATATATAGACTCACAATTCATGGGTCTCAATATATAGACTCACAATTCATGGGCATCAATATATAGACTCACAATTCATGGACCTCAATATATAGACTCACAATTCATGAACCTCAATATATAGACTCACAATTCATGGGCCTCAATATATAGACTCACAATTCATGGGCCTCAATATATAGACTCACAATTCATGGACCTCAATATATAGACACACAATTCATGAACCTCAATATATAGACTCACAATTCATGGGCCTCAATATATAGACTCACAATTCATGGGCCTCAATATATAGACTCACAATTCATGGGTCTCAATATATAGACTCACAATTCATGGGCATCAATATATAGACTCACAATTCATGGACCTCAATATATAGACTCACAATTCATGAACCTCAATATATAGACTCACAATTCATGGGCCTCAATATATAGACTCACAATTCATGGACCTCAATATATAGACTCACAATTCATGGACCTCAATATATAGACTCACAATTCATGGGCCTCAATATATAGACTCACAATTCATGGGCCTCAATATATAGACTCACAATTCATGGACCTCAATATATAGACTCACAATTCATGAACCTCAATATATAGACTCACAATTCATGGACCTCAATATATAGACTCACAATTCATGGACCTCAATATATAGACACACAATTCATGGACCTCAATATATAGACACACAATTCATGGGCCTCAATATATAGACTCACAATTCATGTACCTCAATATATAGACACACAATTCATGGGTCTCAATATATAGACTCACAATTCATGGACCTCAATATATAGACACACAATTCATGGACCTCAATATATAGACACACAATTCATGGACCTCAATATTCTGAATTTTCTGAATGGCAGGCAGTAACAAGTGGGGTACCGCAGGGATCTGTCCTGGGTCCCCAGCTGTTCACAATTTACATTAATGACCTGGATCAGGGAGTCGGATGCAGCATTTCCAAATTTGCAGACGACACTAAACTAGGAGGGGGGGTGGGCTCAGAGGAGGAGACCAGGAAGCTCCAGAGCGATTTGGACAGACTGGGTGATTGGGCGGATAAATGGCAGATGCACTATAATGTGGACAAGTGCGAAGTTATCCACCTTGGGTGCAGGAACGGGAGGGCAAATTATTATTTAAATGGCAATAAATTGGGAGAGGGGGAAGTACAGAGAGACCTGGGTGTTCTTGTACACCAGTCACTGAAGGCGAGCATGCAGGTGCAACAGGCGATCAAGAAGGCAAACGGTATGCTGGCCTTCATAGCAAAAGGGTTGGAATACAGGAACAGGGATACCTTGCTGCAGCTGCACAGGGCACTGGTGAGACCACAACCTCGAGTACTGTGTACAGGTTTTGGTCGCCTCATCTGAGGAAAGATGTTCTTGCCATGGAGGGGGTGCAGCGGCGATTCACCAGGCTGATACCAGGAATGGCGGGATTGACCTATGAGGAGAGACTATGTAGTTTAGGGATGTACACACTGGAGTTTAGAAGATTGAGAGGGGACCTCATAGAAGTGTATAAAATTCTGACAGGTCTAGACAGACTAGATGCAGAAGGAATGTTTCCCTTGGCGGGTGAGAACAGAACTAGAGGACATAATTTAAGGATAAGGGCTAAACCATTTAGGACAGAAATGAGGGGGAATTTCTTCACTCAGAGGGTGGTGAACCTGTGGAACTCATTGCCACAGAGGGCAGTGTGCGCCAGCTCATTAAATATATTTAAGAGGGAATTAGATATATTTCTACAGGCAAAAGGGGTTAAGGGGTACGGAGAGAAGGCGGGGACGGGATACTGAATTGGAGGATCAGCCATGATCTCATTAAATGGCGGAGCAGGCTCGAAGGGCCGGATGGCCTACTCCTGCTCCTATCTTCTATGTATCTATGTAATATATAGACTCACAATTCATGGGCCTCAATATATAGACTCACAATTCATAGACCTCAATATATAGACTCACAATTCATGGACCTCAATATATAGACACACAATTCATGGGCCTCAATATATAGACTCACAATTCATAGACCTCAATATATAGACTCACAATTCATGGGTCTCAATATATAGACTCACAATTCATGGGCCTCAATATATAGACTCACAATTCATAGACCTCAATATATAGACTCACAATTCATGGACCTCAATATATAGACACACAATTCATGGCCTCAATATATAGACTCACAATTCATAGGACCTCAATATATAGACTCACAATTCATGGGCTCAATATATAGACTCACAATTCATGGGCCTCAATATATAGACACACAATTCATGGACCTCAATATATAGACACACAATTCATGGACCTCAATATATAGACTCACAATTCATGAACCTCAATATATAGACACACAATTCATGGACCTCAATATATAGACACACAATTCATGGGCATCAATATATAGACTCACAATTCATGGACCTCAATATATAGACACACAATTCATGGACCTCAATATATAAAATTGAGAGGTCGCACAACACCAGGTTATAGTCCAACAATTTTATTTTAAATCACAAGATTTCGGAGTTACAACTCCTTCGTCAGGTGAAGTGACTTCACCTCTCAATTTTGTCCACCCCAGTCCAACACCAGCATCTCCGCATCATGACCTCAATATATAGACACACAATTCACAGGCCTCAATATATAGACTCACAATTCATGGGCCTCAATATATAGACTCACAATTCATGAACCTCAATATATAGACTCACAATTCATGGACCTAAATATATAGACTCACAATTCATGTACCTCAATATATAGACACACAATTCATGTACCTCAATATATAGACACACAATTCATGGACCTCAATATATAGACACACAATTCATGGACCTCAATATATAGACACACAATTCATGGGCCTCAATATATAGACACACAATTCATGGACCTCAATATATAGACACACAATTCATGGGCATCAATATATAGACTCACAATTCATGGGTCTCAATATATAGACTCACAATTCATGGACCTCAATATATAGACACACAATTCATGGGCCTCAATATATAGACACACAATTCATGGACCTCAATATATAGACTCACAATTCATGGACCTCAATATATAGACTCACAATTCATGGGCATCAATATATAGACTCACAATTCATGGGCATCAATATATAGACTCACAATTCATGGACCTCAATATATAGACTCACAATTCATGGACCTCAATATATAGACTCACAATTCATGGACCTTGATGTGGAAAGAAACCACTCGGAGTCACGGGGAGGCTGCGACACGAGAGAAACTTTATTACAAGCAGGCAGGGGAGAGCCTTCAGCGCACCAAAGTCTCTCAAATTTACAATGGTCGTGGCAGTTTATTTAGACATAATTTACCGTTAATTCCCGGTTATGTCGGCTTTGGCAGATGCTTCCCGCTATCTCAACTGTCCCAGACCCAAGGACCTTACTTCTGCCTTTCCGCAATTTGGTTTATATATTCAGCCTCCAGCTACCATTATCTGTGTTCATTGTTCCTGATTCAAGGTTTCATTTAGAAACTTTATTACAACTACTGCAACTGTTAAATCCTGTCACTGCACTTTGGTCTGGTTTTGGTCAAGCTTCCCATCATGCCTTGCAGTTACAGTAACATTTTAATAGCATGGCTTCGAACGCAACTATAATAAACATGTAAAGGTTATCCAAACCGACAGGTTACCCTATCAGGCCTCAATATATAGACTCACAATTCATAGACCTCAATATATAGACTCACAATTCATGGACCTCAATATATAGACTCACAATTCATGGACCTCAATATATAGACTCACAATTCATGGGCATCAATATATAGACTCACAATTCATGGACCTCAATATATAGACTCACAATTCATGTACCTCAATATATAGACACACAATTCATGGACCTCAATATATAGACTCACAATTCATGGACCTCAATATATAGACTCACAATTCATGGGCATCAATATATAGACTCACAATTCATGGACCTCAATATATAGACTCACAATTCATGGGCATCAATATATAGACTCACAATTCATGGACCTCAATACATAGACTCACAATTCATGGGCATCAATACATAGACTCACAATTCATGGGCATCAATATATAGACTCACAATTCATGGACCTCAATATATAGACTCACAATTCATGGGCCTCAATATATAGACTCACAATTCATGGGCCTCAATATATAGACACACAATTCATGGGCCTCAATATATAGACTCACAATTCATGGGCCTCAATATATAGACTCACAATTCATGAACCTCAATATATAGACTCACAATTCATGGGCCTCAATATATAGACACACAATTCATGGGCCTCAATATATAGACTCACAATTCATAGACCTCAATATATAGACTCACAATTCATGGACCTCAATATATAGACACACAATTCATGGACCTCAATATATAGACACACAATTCATGGGCCTCAATATATAGACTCACAATTCATAGACCTCAATATATAGACTCACAATTCATGGACCTCAATATATAGACACACAATTCATGGACCTCAATATATAGACACACAATTCATGAACCTCAATATATAGACTCACAATTCATAGACCTCAATATATAGACTCACAATTCATGGACCTCAATATATAGACACACAATTCATGGGCCTCAATATATAGACTCACAATTCATAGACCTCAATATATAGACTCACAATTCATGGACCTCAATATATAGACTCACAATTCATGGACCTCAATATATAGACACACAATTCATGAACCTCAATATATAGACTCACAATTCATGAACCTCAATATATAGACACACAATTCATGAACCTCAATATATAGACTCACAATTCATGAACCTCAATATATAGACACACAATTCATGAACCTCAATATATAGACTCACAATTCATGGGCCTCAATATATAGACTCACAATTCATGAACCTCAATATATAGACTCACAATTCATGGGCCTCAATATATAGACACACAATGCATGGGCCTCAATATATAGACTCACAATTCATAGACCTCAATATATAGACTCACAATTCATGGACCTCAATATATAGACTCACAATTCATAGACCTCAATATATAGACTCACAATTCATGGACCTCAATATATAGACACACAATTCATGGGCCTCAATATATAGACTCACAATTCATAGACCTCAATATATAGACTCACAATTCATGGACCTCAATATATAGACTCACAATTCATGGGTCTCAATATATAGACTCACAATTCATGGACCTCAATATATAGACACACAATTCATGGACCTCAAGATATAGACACACAATTCATGGACCTCAATATATAGACTCACAATTCATGGACCTCAATATATAGACTCACAATTCATGGACCTCAATATATAGACTCACAATTCATGGACCTTGATGTGGAAAGAAACCACTCGGAGTCACGGGGAGGCTGCGACACGAGAGAAACTTTATTACAAGCAGGCAGGGGAGAGCCTTCAGCGCACCAAAGTCTCTCAAATTTACAATGGTCGTGGCAGTTTATTTAGACATAATTTACCGTTAATTCCCGGTTATGTCGGCTTTGGCAGATGCTTCCCGCTATCTCAACTGTCCCAGACCCAAGGACCTTACTTCTGCCTTTCCGCAATTTGGTTTATATATTCAGCCTCCAGCTACCATTATCTGTGTTCATTGTTCCTGATTCAAGGTTTCATTTAGAAACTTTATTACAACTACTGCAACTGTTAAATCCTGTCACTGCACTTTGGTCTGGTTTTGGTCAAGCTTCCCATCATGCCTTGCAGTTACAGTAACATTTTAATAGCATGGCTTCTAACGCAACTATAATAAACATGTAAAGGTTATCCAAACCGACAGGTTACCCTATCAGGCCTCAATATATAGACTCACAATTCATGGACCTCAATATATAGACTCACAATTCATGGGCCTCAATATATAGACTCACAATTCATGGGCCTCAATATATAGACTCACAATTCATGGGCATCAATATATAGACTCAATTCATGGACCTCAATATATAGACTCACAATTCATGGGCATCAATATATAGACTCACAATTCATGGGCATCAATATATAGACACACAATTCATGGGCCTCAATATATAGACTCACAATTCATGGGCCTCAATATATAGACTCACAATTCATGGGCCTCAATATATAGACTCACAATTCATGGGCCTCAATATATAGACTCACAACTCATGGACCTCAATATATAGACTCACAATTCATGGACCTCAATATATAGACTCACAATTCATGGACCTCAATATATAGACTCAATTCATGGACCTCAATATATAGACTCACAATTCATGGACCTCAATATATAGACTCACAATTCATGGACCTCAATATATAAAATTGAGAGGTCGCACAACACCAGGTTATAGTCCAACAATTTTATTTTAAATCACAAGATTTCGGAGTTACAACTCCTTCGTCAGGTGAAGTGACTTCACCTCTCAATTTTGTCCACCCCAGTCCAACACCAGCATCTCCGCATCATGACCTCAATATATAGACACACAATTCACAGGCCTCAATATATAGACTCACAATTCATGGGTCTCAATATATCGACTCACAATTCATGGGCCTCAATACATAGACTCACAATTCATGGACCTCAATATATAGACTCACAATTCATGGGCCTCAATATATAGACTCACAATTCATGGGCATCAATATATAGACACAGAATTCATGGGCATCAATATATAGACACACAATTCATGAACCTCAATATATAGACTCACAATTCATGGACCTCAATATATAGACACACAATTCATGGACCTCAATATATAGACTCACAATTCATGGACCTCAATATATAGACTCACAATTCATGGACCTCAATATATAGACTCACAATTCATGGGCATCAATATATAGACTCACAATTCATGGGCCTCAATATATAGACACACAATTCATGGACCTCAATATATAGACACAAAATTCATGGACCTCAATATATAGACTCACAATTCATGGGTCTCAATATATAGACACACAATTCATGAACCTCAATATATAGACACACAATTCATGAACCTCAATATATAGACACACAATTAATGAACCTCAATATATAGACACACAATTCATGAACCTCAATATATAGACACACAATTCATGAACCTCAATATATAGACTCACAATTCATGAACCTCAATATATAGACACACAATTCATGGACCTCAATATATAGACACACAATTCATGAACCTCAATATATAGACTCACAATTCATGGGCCTCAATATATAGACTCACAATTCATGGACCTCAATACATAGACTCACAATTCATGGACCTCAATATATAGACTCACAATTCATGGACCTCAATATATATGCGGAGATGCCGGTGTTGGACTGGGGTGGACAAAATTGAGAGGTCGCACAACACCAGGTTATAGTCCAACAGAAGCAACTCCGAAAGCTTGTGATTTCAAATAAAACTGTTGGACTATAACCTGGTGTTGTGCGACCTCTCAATTTCATCAATATATAGACATACAATTCATGGACCTCAATATATAGACATACAATTCATGGACCTCAATATATAGACACACAATTCATGAACCTCAAAATATAGACTCACAATTCATGGGCATCAATATATAGACTCACAATTCATGGACCTCAATATATAGACACACAATTCATGGGCATCAATATATAGACTCACAATTCATGGACCTCAATATATAGACACACAATTCATGAACCTCAATATATAGACACACAATTCATGGACCTCAATATATAGACACACAATTCATGGGCATCAATATATAGACTCACAATTCATGTACCTCAATATATAGACTCACAATTCATGGGCCTCAATATATAGACTCACAATTCATGGACCTCAATAGAAAGACTCACAATTCATGGGCCTCAATATATAGACTCTCAATTCATGGGCATCAATATATAGACACACAATTCATGGACCTCAATATATAGACACACAATTCATGGACCTCAATATATAGACACACAATTCATGGGCCTCAATATATAGACTCACAATTCATGGGCCTCAATATATAGACTCACAATTCATGGACCTCAATATATAGACACACAATTCATGGACCTCAATATATAGACACACAATTCATGGACCTCAATATATAGACACACAATTCATGGGCCTCAATATATAGACTCACAATTCATGGGCCTCAATATATAGACTCACAATTCATGGACCTCAATATATAGACACACAATTCATGGACCTCAATATATAGACACACAATTCATGGACCTCAATATATAGACACACAATTCATGAACCTCAATATATAGACTCACAATTCATGGGCATCAATATATAGACTCACAATTCATGGACCTCAATATATAGACTCACAATTCATGGGCATCAATATATAGACTCACAATTCATGGGCCTCAATATATAGACTCACAATTCATGGGCCTCAATATATAGACTCACAATTCATGGGCCTCAATATATAGACTCACAATTCATGGACCTCAATATATAGACTCACAATTCATGGACCTCAATATATAGACTCACAATTCATGGGCCTCAATATATAGACTCACAATTCATGGACCTCAATATATAGACTCACAATTCATGGACCTCAATATATAGACACACAATTCATGGGTCTCAATATATAGACTCACAATTCATGGACCTCAATATATAGACTCACAATTCATGGACCTCAATACATAGACTCACAATTCATGGACCTCAATATATAGACTCACAATTCATGGACCTCAATATATAAAATTGAGAGGTCGCACAACACCAGGTTATAGTCCAACAATTTTATTTTAAATCACAAGATTTCGGAGTTACAACTCCTTCGTCAGGTGAAGTGACTTCACCTCTCAATTTTGTCCACCCCAGTCCAACACCAGCATCTCCGCATCATGACCTCAATATATAGACACACAATTCACAGGCCTCAATATATAGACTCACAATTCATGGGCCTCAATATATAGACTCACAATTCATGGACCTCAATATATAGACTCACAATTCATGGACCTCAATATATAGACTCACAATTCATGGACCTCAATACATAGACTCACAATTCATGGACCTCAATATATAGACTCACAATTCATGGACCTCAATATATATGCGGAGATGCCGGTGTTGGACTGGGGTGGACAAAATTGAGAGGTCGCACAACACCAGGTTATAGTCCAACAGTAGCAACTCCGAAAGCTTGTGATTTCAAATAAAACTGTTGGACTATAACCTGGTGTTGTGCGACCTCTCAATTTCATCAATATATAGACATACAATTCATGGACCTCAATATATAGACATACAATTCATGGACCTCAATATATAGACACACAATTCATGGACCTCAATATATAGACACACAATTCATGGACCTCAATATATAGACTCACAATTCATGGACCTCAATATATAGACTCACAATTCATGGACCTCAATATATAGACACACAATTCATGGACCTCAATATATAGACACACAATTCATGGACCTCAATATATAGACACACAATTCATGGACCTCAATATATAGACACACAATTCATGGACCTCAATATATAGACACACAATTCATGGGCCTCAATATATAGACACACAATTCATAGACCTCAATATATAGACACACAATTCATGAACCTCAATATATAGACTCACAATTCATGGGCATCAATATATAGACTCACAATTCATGGACCTCAATATATAGACACACAATTCATGGACCTCAATATATAGACACACAATTCATGGACCTCAATATATAGACACACAATTCATAGACCTCAATATATAGACACACAATTCATAGACCTCAATATATAGACACACAATTCATGAACCTCAATATATAGACTCACAATTCATGGGCATCAATATATAGACTCACAATTCATGGACCTCAATATATAGACACACAATTCATGGGCATCAATATATAGACTCACAATTCATGGACCTCAATATATAGACACACAATTCATGAACCTCAATATATAGACACACAATTCATGGACCTCAATATATAGACACACAATTCATGGGCATCAATATATAGACTCACAATTCATGTACCTCAATATATAGACTCACAATTCATGGGCCTCAATATATAGACTCACAATTCATGGACCTCAATAGAAAGACTCACAATTCATGGGCCTCAATATATAGACTCACAATTCATGGGCCTCAATATATAGACTCACAATTCATGGGCATCAATATATAGACACACAATTCATGGACCTCAATATATAGACTCACAATTCATGGGCATCAATATATAGACTCACAATTCATGGACCTCAATATATAGACTCACAATTCATGGGCATCAATATATAGACTCACAATTCATGGACCTCAATATATAGACACACAATTCATGGACCTCAATATATAGACTCACAATTCATGGACCTCAATATATAGACTCACAATTCATGGACCTTGATGTGGAAAGAAACCACTCGGAGTCACGGGGAGGCTGCGACACGAGAGAAACTTTATTACAAGCAGGCAGGGGAGAGCCTTCAGCGCACCAAAGTCTCTCAAATTTACAATGGTCGTGGCAGTTTATTTAGACATAATTTACCGTTAATTCCCGGTTATGTCGGCTTTGGCAGATGCTTCCCGCTATCTCAACTGTCCCAGACCCAAGGACCTTACTTCTGCCTTTCCGCAATTTGGTTTATATATTCAGCCTCCAGCTACCATTATCTGTGTTCATTGTTCCTGATTCAAGGTTTCATTTAGAAACTTTATTACAACTACTGCAACTGTTAAATCCTGTCACTGCACTTTGGTCTGGTTTTGGTCAAGCTTCCCATCATGCCTTGCAGTTACAGTAACATTTTAATAGCATGGCTTCTAACGCAACTATAATAAACATGTAAAGGTTATCCAAACCGACAGGTTACCCTATCAGGCCTCAATATATAGACTCACAATTCATGGACCTCAATATATAGACTCACAATTCATGGGCCTCAATATATAGACTCACAATTCATGGGCCTCAATATATAGACTCACAATTCATGGGCCTCAATATATAGACTCACAATTCATGGGCCTCAATATATAGACACACAATTCATGGACCTCAATATACAGACTCACAATTCATGGGCATCAATATATAGACTCACAATTCATGGACCTCAATATATAGACACACAATTCATGGACCTCAATATATAGACTCACAATTCATGGACCTCAATATATAGACACACAATTCATGGACCTCAATATATAGACACACAATTCATGGACCTCAATATATAGACTCACAATTCATGGGCATCAATAAAAAGACTCACAATTCATGGACCTCAATATATAGACTCACAATTCATGGGCATCAATATATAGACTCACAATTCATGAACCTCAATATATAGACTCACAATTCATGGACCTCAATATATCGACTCACAATTCATGGACCTCAATATATAGACACACAATTCATGGACCTCAATATATAGACACACAATTCATGGACCTCAATATATAGACACACAATTCATGGACCTCAATATATAGACTCACAATTCATAGACCTCAATATATAGACTCACAATTCATGGGCCTCAATATATAGACTCACAATTCATGGACCTCAATATATCGACTCACAATTCATGGACCTCAATATATAGACACACAATTCATGGACCTCAATATATAGACACACAATTCATGGACCTCAATATATAGACACACAATTCATGGACCTCAATATATAGACACACAATTCATGGACCTCAATATATAGACTCACAATTCATGAACCTCAATATCTAGACTCACAATTCATGGACCTCAATATATAGACTCACAATTCATGGGCATCAATATCTCGACTCTCAATTCATGGACCTCAATATATAGACTCACAATTCATGAACCTCAATATATAGACTCACAATTCATGGACCTCAATATATAGACTCACAATTCATGGGCCTCAATACAATATATACGACGTTTCAAGACCTCAGGATGTCCCAAAGTCCAATGAAGTACTTTTCGAAGTGTAGTCACTGTTGTAATGTAGGAAACACAGCAGCCAACTTTGCGCACAGCAAGCTCCCACAAACAGCAATGTGATAATGACCAGATAATCTGTTTTTTTATTGATGCTGATTGAGGGATAAATCATGGCCAGGACACCAGGGAAAACTCCCCAGCTCTTCTTCGAAATGTTTCGTCCATCTGTTTAACGTCTCATCGGAAAGATGGCATCTCCGACAGTGCAGCACTCCATCAGCACTGCACTGGAGTGTCAGCCTAGATTATTCTGCTAAAGTCTCTGGCGTGGGCCTCAATATATAGACTCACTATTCATGGGTCCCTCAATATATTGACGTACAATACATAAGGGAGAAAGGAATAGAAGGATATGTTGATAGGGTGAGATGAAGTTGGGTGGGAGGAGGCTTGTGTGGAGCAGTTGGGGCGAATGGCCGATTCTGTGTTGTAAATACGGTGTAATACCATGTAATACACAGATTCAAACACACAGAGGAACCGGAGCTAGCTGCACCAAGGCACAGGTACCTGGTGTGTTAACTTGGGCTGCATAACCCCTCTAACACCCTCACAGTCCTCTAATCCTGTGACCTCCACGCAATAATAAAAGGGACACAGCTTTAAGGAAAAGGCTCGACACATTGGGACCCGCGTCCTGCACGCCCTGGGGTACCGCAGTGTCCCCCCCCCCCCCCCCGAGATAGACAGCACCAGCCAGGGCTGGAGCAGACACATGCCGGGTGGCCCGGTACGGAGCTGGGGTCTCGGGGGGCACGGAGTAGGTGGTGTGAAGGCGGTTTCCAGGATGAAATGCTGAAGCCTGCACTGTGCCCCCCCACAAGGTCTGTTCCCCCCCCACACTGTCCGTGCCCCCCACAGGGTCCCTGCCCCCCACAATGTGGCCCCCCACACTGTGCCCCCCACAGGGTCCCTGCCCCCCACACTGTGCCCCCCCACAGGGTCCCTGCCCCCCACACTGTGCCCCCCCCACAGGGTCCCTGCCCCCCACACTGTGCCCCCCCCACAGGGTCCCTGCCCCCCACACTGTGCCCCCCCCACAGGGTCCCTGCCCCCCACACTGTGCCCCCCCCACAGGGTCCCTGCCCCCCACACTGTGCCCCCCCCACAGGGTCCCTGCCCCCCACACTGTGCCCCCCACAGGGCCCCTGCCCCCCACACTGTGCCCCCCACAGGGTCCGTGCCCCCCACACTGTGCCCCCCACAGGGTCCCTGCCCCCCACACTGTGCCCCCCACAGGGTCCCTGCCCCCCACACTGTGGCCCCCCACAGGGTCCCTGCCCCCCACACTGTGCCCCCCACAGGGCCCCTGCCCCCCACACTGTGCCCCCCACAGGGTCCCTGCCCCCCACACTGTGCCCCCCACAGGGTCCCTGCCCCCCACACTGTGCCCCCCACAGGGTCCCTGCCCCCCACACTGTGGCCCCCCACAGGGTCCCTGCCCCCCACACTGTGCCCCCCACAGGGCCCCTGCCCCCACACTGTGCCCCCCACAGGGTCCCTGCCCCCCACACTGTGCCCCCCACACAGGGTCCCTGCCCCCCACACTGTGCCCCCCACAGGGTCCCTGCCCCCCACACTGTGCCCCCCACAGGGTCCGTGCCCCCCACACTGTGCCCCCCACAGGGTCCCTGCCCCCCACACTGTGCCCCCCACAGGGTCCCTGCCCCCCACACTGTGCCCCCCCACAGGGTCCCTGCCCCCCACACTGTGCCCCCCCCCACAGGGTCCCTGCCCCCCACACTGTGCCCCCCACAGGGTCCCTGCCCCCCACACTGTGCCCCCCCCACAGGGTCCCTGCCCCCCCCACAGGGTCCCTGCCCCCCACACTGTGCCCCCCACAGGGTCCCTGCCCCCCACACTGTGCCCCCCCACAGGGTCCCTGCCCCCCACACTGTGCCCCCCCACAGGGTCCCTGCCCCCCCCACACTGTGCCCCCCACACTGTGCCCCCCACAGGGTCCCTGCCCCCCACACTGTGCCCCCCCACAGGGTCCCTGCCCCCCACACTGTGCCCCCCACAGGGTCCCTGCCCCCCACACTGTGCCCCCCCACAGGGTCCCTGCCCCCCACACTGTGCCCCCCCCACAGGGTCCCTGCCCCCCACACTGTGCCCCCCACAGGGTCCCTGCCCCCCACACTGTGCCCCCCCCACAGGGTCCCTGCCCCCCCCACAGGGTCCCTGCCCCCCACACTGTGCCCCCCACAGGGTCCCTGCCCCCCACACTGTGCCCCCCCACAGGGTCCCTGCCCCCCACACTGTGCCCCCCCACAGGGTCCCTGCCCCCCCCACACTGTGCCCCCCACACTGTGCCCCCCACAGGGTCCCTGCCCCCCACACTGTGCCCCCTCACCTCCCGCTCCATCCACCCTGTCTCAGCCCCTCCCTCCATGGCCCTGCCCCCAGCACTCACCGCAGCGGCCTGAGCTGGGTGACCCAGGCTCCGTGCTGTGGGCTGGGCCCTGCCCTAGCCCGCCCGGCCTGGCCGGCGCTCGATGTATGTGAGCCGGGCTCTCGCCGCCTCCCTCAGCCGCCCACTCTCTCCGGCGCCTTTTCACCGCACTGCAGACCGGCTGCGGCTCCCCGCCCGGCCGGCAGGGGGCGCTCGGGCCCGGCGCCAGCCCCGCCCCCTCAGCAAAGGCCCCCCCCCCCTGCGTCAGCCCCGCCCACTCACCAAAGGCCCCGCCCCGCGGCACCAGCCACGCCCAGTTAGCAAAGGCCCCGCCCCACCCTCACGCATTGGCCGAGCAGGCGGCCGCTGATTGGCTGTCGCTGACGTCAGTCAACCGCACCGCCTGCTGTGGCGAACGAGCCGCTCAAGGCAATGCGCGTGCGCGGTGCACGCAGAGGCCGCCGGGAGCTGTAGTTCGAGCCTCTGCTCCGCCAATGGGCGCCGAGAGCGCGGGGACTCCAACTCCCAGCTAGCCCAGCGGCGGCAGAGGGCAGGCGGAGCCCGAGCCCGAGCCGCCAGTCCCAGCCCGCGCTCCCCGTCCGCCAGCCCCTCACCCTCGGGCCCGCACACACCTCAGGCCGCTGCTCCGGGACGAACCGCCCGCGGTATTCCGCTCCCACAATACACCGGGCCCTGGGGCACTCCCACAATGCACCGGGACCTGAGTCACTCCCACAATGCACCGGGCCCTGGGGCACCCCCACAATACACCGGCCCCCTCCCACAATGCACCAGGACCTGAGGCACTCCCACAATGCACCGGGCCCTGGGGCACCCCCACAATGCACCGGCCCCCTCCCACAATGCACCAGGACCTGAGGCACTCCCACAATGCACCGGGACCTGAGGCACTCCCACAATGCACCGGGACCTGTGGCACTCCCACAATGCACCGGGCCCTGGGGCACCCCCACAATGCACCGGCCCCCTCCCACAATGCACCAGGACCTGAGGCACTCCCACAATGCACCGGGACCTGAGGCACTCCCACAATGCACCGGGCCCTGGGGCACCCCCACAATGCACCAGGAGCTGAGGCACTCCCACAATGCACCGGGCCCTGGGGCACCCCCACAATGCACCGTTCCCCTCCCACAATGCACCAGGACCTGAGGCACTCCCACAATGCACCGGGACCTGAGGCACTCCCACAATGCACCAGGACCTGAGGCACTCCCACAATGCACTGGGACCTGAGGCACTCCCACAATGCACCAGGCCCTGGGGCACTCCCACAATGCACCGGGACCTGAGGCACTCCCACAATGCACCGGGCCCTGGGGCACTCCCACAATGCACCAGGACCTGAGGCACTCCCACAATGCACCGGGCCCTGGGGCACCCCCACAATGCACCGGGACCTGAGGCACTCCCACAATGCACCGGGCCCATGGGCACTCCCACAATGCACCGGGACCTGAGGCACTCCCACAATGCACCGGGCCCTGGGGCACTCCCACAATGCACCAGACCTGAGGCACTCCCACAATGCACCGGGCCCTGGGGCACTCCCACAATGCACCGGGACCTGAGGCACTCCCACAATGCACCGGGCCCTGGGGCACTCCCACAATGCACCGGGCCCTGGGGCACTCCCACAATGCACCAGGACCTGAGGCACTCCCACAATGCACCGGACCCTGGGGCACCCCCACAATGCACCGGCCCCCTCACACAATGCACTGGGCCCTGGGGCTCCCCCACAATGCACCGGGCCCTGAGGCACCCCCACAATGCACCGGGCCCATGGGCACTCCCACAATGCACCGGGCCCATGGGCACTCCCACAATGCACCGGGCCCATGGGCACTCCCACAATGCACCTTCTTCTTCTCAGGCAGTCCCTCGGAACCGAGGATGATTTGCTTCCACACTAAAAATGAGTTCTCAGGTGACTGATGAGTCCAATGCGGGACCTACAGTCTCTGTCACAGGTGGGGCAGACGGTGGTTGAAGGGGCGGGTGGGTGGGGTGCTTGGGTTGACGTGCGCTCCTTGCGCTTGGCTGCCGCTTGCTCCCAGCGAAGAGACTCGAGGTGTTCGGCACCTTCCCGGATGCTTCTCCTCCACTTTGTGCGGTCTTGGGCCAGGGATTCCCAGGTGTCGGAGGGGATGCTGCACCTTTTCAAGGAGGCTTTGAGGGTGTCCTTGAAGCGTTTCCTCTGCCCACCTGGGGCTCTCTTGCCGTGCCGGAGCTCCGAGTAGAGCGCTTGTTTTGGGAGTCTCGTATTGGGCATGCGGACAATGTGACCCGTCCATCGGAGCTGATCGAACGTGGTCAAAGCTTCAATGCTGGGGATGTTGGCCTGAGCAAGAACACTGACGTTGGTGCGCCTATCCTGCCAATGGATTTGCAGGATCTTGCGGAGGCAGCGTTGGTGGTACCTCTCCAGTGCTTTGAGGTGCCTGCTGTACATGGTCCATGTCTCTGAGGCATACAGCAGGGCGGGTATCACTACTGCTCTGTAGACCATGAACTTGGTGCTGGGTTTGAGGTCCTGGTCTTCAAACACACTCTTCCTCAGGCAACCGAAGCTGCACTGGCACACTGAAGGCGGTGTTGGACTTCGTCATCGACGTCTGCCCTTGTTGACAGTAGGCTCCCGAGGTCTGGAAAGTGGTCCACGTTGTCCAGGGCCTTGTCATGGATTTTGATAATCGGGGGGCAGTACTGTGTGGCGGGGGCAGGTTGGTAGAGGACCTTTGTCTTACGGATGTTTAGTATAAGGCCCATGCTCTCGTACACTTCGGTGAAGGTGTTAACGATGGTTTGGAGTTCGACCTCCGAGTGTGTGCAGACGCAAGCGTCGTCTGCTTACTGTAATTCGACGACAGAGGAAGGGACGACCTTGGATCTGGACTGGAGGCGACGGAGGTAAAACAGTTTCCCGTTTGTTCTGTAAATTTGCTCCATCCAGCGGGGAGCTTACTGAGGGTGAGATGGAGCATTGCAGCAAGGAAGATCGAGAAGTTGGTCCATTGCAGTCAGATACGGGGGAATATATAACGGGAAATAAGGAAATGGCAGACCAACTAAATGCATACTTTGGGTCAGTCTTTACGAAGGAAGACACAAAAAACCTCCCTGGGATATCGGGAAAAATAGGGACATTGGCAAAGGAGGAACTGACGCAAATCAATATCTCTAAGGATATGGTGTTAAGGAAGCTAAAGGGATTGAAGGCGGACAAATCCCCAGGGCCTGATAACATGCATCCTAGGGTACTGAAGGAGGTGGCCCTAGAGATAGCGGATGCACTAAGTATGATTTTTCAGAATTCATTAGACTCGGGAACAGTGCCCATGGATTGGAGGGTAGCTAACGTTACCCCACTATTCAAAAAGGGGGGTAGGGAAAAAGCAGGTAATTACAGACCTGTAAGCCTTACATCAGTTGTGGGCAAAATGCTGGAGTCCATCATTAAGGATGAAATAGCGGAGCACTTAGCAAATGGGGACAGGATAGGACAGAGTCAACATGGATTTACAAAGGGTAAATCGTGCTTGACTAATCTATTGGAATTTTTTGAGGGAGTAACTGGTAAAATAGATGGGGGAAAGCCAGTAGATGTGGTGTACCTGGACTTCCAAAAGGCCTTCGATAAGGTCCCACATAAAAGATTAGCATGGAAAATTGAAGCTCATGGGATAAAGGGGAAAGTATTGACGTGGATAGAGAACTGGCTGTCAGATAGAAAACAAAGAGTTGGAATAAACGGCTCATTTTCTGAATGGCAGGCAGTAACAAGTGGGGTACCACAGGGATCTGTCCTGGGTCCCCAGCTGTTCACAATTTACATTAATGACCTGGATCAGGGAGTCGGATGCAGCATTTCCAAATTTGCAGACGACACTAAACTAGGAGGGGGGGTGGGCTCAGAGGAGGAGACCAGGAAGCTCCAGAGCGATTTGGACAGACTGGGTGATTGGGCGGATAAATGGCAGATGCACTATAATGTGGACAAGTGCGAAGTTATCCACCTTGGGTGCAGGAACGGGAGGGCAAATTATTATTTAAATGGCAATAAATTGGGAGAGGGGGAAGTACAGAGAGACCTGGGTGTTCTTGTACACCAGTCACTGAAGGCGAGCATGCAGGTGCAACAGGCGGTCAAGAAGGCAAACGGTATGCTGGCCTTCATAGCAAAGGGGTTGGAATACAGGAACAGGGATACCTTGCTGCAGCTGTACAGGGCACTGGTGAGACCACACCTCGAGTACTGTGTACAGTTTTGGTCGCCTCATCTGAGGAAAGATGTTCTTGCCATGGAGGGGGTGCAGCGGCGATTCACCAGGCTGATACCAGGAATGGTGGGATTGACCTATGAGGAGAGACTATGTAGTTTAGGGATGTACACACTGGAGTTTAGAAGATTGAGAGGGGACCTCATAGAAGTGTATAAAATTCTGACAGGTCTAGACAGACTAGATGCAGAAGGAATGTTTCCCTTGGCGGGTGAGAACAGAACTAGAGGACATAATTTAAGGATAAGGGCTAAACCATTTAGGACAGAAATGAGGGGGAATTTCTTCACTCAGAGGGTGGTGAACCTGTGGAACTCATTGCCACAGAGGGCAGTGTACGCCAGCTCATTAAATATATTTAAGAGGGAATTAGATATATTTCTACAGGCAAAAGGGGTTAAGGGTTACGGAGAGAAGGCGGGGACGGGATACTGAATTGGAGGATCAGCCATGATCTCATTAAATGGCGGAGCAGGCTCGAAGGGCCGGATGGCCTACTCCTGCTCCTATCTTCTATGTATCTATGTATCTATGTATGTAAGAGCGTTGGTGTGATGACACAGCCTTGCTTGACAATGCACCGGGAACAGGGACACTCCCACAATGTACCAGGTTCAGGAAATCTCCCAAAATCCACCGGGACAAGGGAAACTCCCACAATGCACCGAGCCCAGGGACTCTCCCACAATGCACCGGGCCCATAAAACACGCACAATGCACCCGGCCCAGGAAAACTCCCACAATACACCGTACCCAAAGACACTCCCACATTGCACTGGGCCCAGCTACACTCCCACAATACACCGGGCCAAGGGGAACTCCCACAATGCACCGGGTCCATGAGAACTCCCAAATGCACCGGACCTAGGGGCACTCCCACAATGCACCGGGCCCGTGGACACTCCCACAATGCACCGGCTCCATGAAAACTCCCAAAATGCACCGGGTCAATGAGAAATCTCACAATGCACCAGGACCGGGGGCACTCCCACAATGCAGCTGGCCCAGGGACACTCCCAAAATGCACGGGGCCCAAAAAAACTCCCACATTGCACCGGGCCCAGGGATATTCCACAATGCACCGGGCCCTCGGAGAGTCCCACAGTGCACCAAGCCGAGGCAAAAACCCACGATGCACAGGGCCCAGCTGCACTCCCAGAATGCACTGGGCCCGAGGGCACTCCCACATTGCAGCTGGCTGAGGGACACTCCCACAATGCACCAGGCCGAGGGAAACTCCCACAATGCACCGGGTCCAGGAGAACTCCCAAAATGGACCGGGCCAAGGAAAACTCCCACAATGCACCAGGCCCAGGGATACTCCCATGATGCACCGCATCCAGGGACACTCCCACAATGCAGCGGGCCATGGGACTGTCCCATAATGCACCGGGCCCATGGGACACTCCCACAATGCACCTGGCCCAGAGCACTCCCACATTGCACCAGGTCGAGGAAACTCCCACAATGCATCGGGCCCAATAAACCTCCACAATGCTCCAGGCCCTGGGACACTCCCACAATGCACTGGGCCCAGGGACAGTCCCAGAATGCACCGGGCCCAGGGCACTCACACATTGCACCAGGTGTTAGGACACTCCCACAATGCATTGGGCCTAGGGAACCTCCCACAATGCACCGGGCCCAGCTGCACACCCACAATGCACCGGGCCTGGTGGCACTCCCACAATGCACCGGGTCCAGGGCACTCACACAATGCACCCGGCCCAGGGAAACACCCACAATGCACCAGGTCCAGGAGAACTCCAAAATGCACCGGGCCCAGTGGCACTCCCACAATGCACCGGGCATGGGGCACTCCCACAATGCACCGGGCCTGATGGCACTCCCATAATGCACCGGGCCCAGGCACTCCCACAATGCACCGGAGCCAGGGACACTCCCACAATACACCGCATCCAGGAAAACTCCCACAATGCACCAGGCTTGGGGCCACTCCCATAATGCAGCTGGCCAAGGGACACTCCCACAATGCACCGGGCCCAGGGACACCCCCACAATGCACCGGGCCCAGGCTAGTCCCAGAATACATTTGGCCTAGGAAACTCCCACAATGCTCCGGGCCCAGCTGCACTCACACAAAGCACCGTGCCTAGGGACACTCCCACAATACACAGGGCCCAAGGACGTGCCCACAATGCACCAAGCCCAGGACACTCCCACAATACACCAGGCCCAAGGACGCTACCGCAATACATGGGAGAATCCCACAATGCACCGGGCCAAGGGACACTCCCACAATGCACCAAGCCCAGGGGCACTCCCACAATGCACCAGGCCAAGGAAAACTCCCGAAATGCACCAGGTCCAGTGGCACTCCCACAATGCACTAGGCCCAGGGACAGTTTCACAATGCACCGGGCCCAAGGACTCCCCCACAATGCACTGGGCCCATGGGACAATCCCACAAAGCACCAGAACCAGGGTCACTCCCACAATGCACCAGGCTCAGGGACACTCCCACAAAGCACTGGAACCAGGGGCACCACCACAATGCACCGGGCCCGGGGGCACTCCCGCAATGCGCCGGGCACAGGGAGACTCCCACAATGCACCGGGCCAAGGGACACTCCCACAATGCACCGTACCCAGTGGCACTCTCACAATGCACCGGTCCCAGGGACAATCCCATAATGCACTGGGCCATGGGACAATCCCACAATACACCGGGCCCAGGGACACACCCACAATGCACCGGTCCCAGGGACACTCCCACAATGCACCTGGCCCAGGAAAACTTCCAAAATGCAAACGGCCCAAGAAAAAACCCAAAAAGCACCGGGCCTATGGAAACTCCCACAATGCACCGGACCCTGGGAGACTCCAACAATGCACTGGGCATCAGGACATCCCCACAATACGCCGGGCCCAGGGACACTCCCAAAATGGGACTGGGAGGTAACACTCCTGCCTGGCGATTGATGCGCGGTGTCCGTTCATACATTGTCACAGTGTCTGCATGGTCTCGCCGATGTACCATGCTCCGGGGCATCCTTTCCTGCAAAGTATGAGGTAGACAACGTTGGCCGAGTCACATGAGTATGTACCATGTACCTGGTGGGTAGTGTCCTCACGTGTGATGATGGTATCTGTGTTGATGATCTGGCATGTCTTGCAGAGGTTGCCGTGGCAGGGTTGTGTGGTGTCGTGGTTGCTGTTCTCCTGAAAGCTGGGTAATTTGCTGCGAACGATGGTACTTTTGAGGTTACCGTGCACGGAACACCGCGCAACAATCGCCAGGCAGGATTGTTACCTCCCAGTCGGGGAACACTTCAGCAGTCAAGGACATTCAGCCTCCGATCTTCGGGTAAGTGTTCTCCAAGGCGGCCTTCGAGACACACGACAACGCAAAATCATCGAGCAGAAACTGATCACCAAGTTTCACACCCATGAGGACAGCCTCAACCGGGATCTTGGGTTCATGTCACGCTACATGTAACCCCAGCTGACGTAGAGTCATCCAGACTCGAGTCGTCGTTGGCCTGTTCTCTCTACACAGATGCGGCCGGACCTGCTGTGATTTCCAGCAAAAAAAGTAAAACATTTTTTTGTTTTCCATACAGACCCCAGCATCTGCCACATTTGACCCCTTGTGACCCCACCTCATTGTCTTTGTTGTATTTTGCTATTGTCTTTGATGTAATGTTTTCCTGACTGACCTGGTTGGACACCATCCACACCTTTGATTGCCGTGATTATCTCTCTGCCGAGGTGTGATAAAGGGCAGTTAGAAAGATTAACTGTAGTCGTCTGGCAGTGTTCTCTGTCTATATATGCTGTGCCCGTATGTATTTCTTCACTTCACCTGACGAAGGAGCAGCCGCTCCGAAAGCTTGTGATTTCAAATAAAGCTGTTGGACTATAACCTGGTGTTGTGCGACTTCTCACTTTTATCCTTCCTATAGTGTGGCGACCAGAACTGCACACAGTATTCCAGCTGTGGCCTAACCAGTGTTTTGTACAGCTCCATCATAACCTCCCTGCTCTTATATTCTGTGCCTCGGCTAATGAAGGCAAGTATCCCATATGCCTTTTTAACCACCTTATCTACCTGTCCTGCTGCCTTCAGGGATCTATGTACATGCACACCAAGGTCCCTCTGATCCTCTGTGCCTTCCTAGGGTCCTACCATTCATTGTGTATTCCCTTGCCTTGTTAGTCCTCCCAAAATGCATCACCCCTCACTTTTCAGGGTTAAATTCCATTTGCCACTGTTCTGCCCATCTGACCAACCCGTCTATATCGTCCTGTAGCCTGAGGCTTCCCTCCTCGCTATTTACCACTCCACCAATTTTCGTGTCATCTGCGAACTTACTGATCATACCTCCTACATTCATATCTAAATCATTAATGTACACTACAAACAGCAAAGGACTCAGCACCGATCCCTGCGGTACACCACTGGACACAGGCTTCCAGTCACAAAAACAATCTTCGACCATCACCCTCTGCCTCCTGCCACTAAGCCAATTTTGGATCCAATGTGCCAAATTGCCCTGGATCCCATGGGCTCTTACCTTCTTGACCAGTCTCCATGAGGGACTTTGTCAAAAGCCTCACTGAAGTCCATGTAGACTACATCAACTGCACTACCCTCATCCACACACCTAGTCACCCCCTCGCAAAATTCAATCAAATTGGTTAGACATGATCTCCTCCTGACAAAGCCATGCTGACTATCCTTGATTAATCCTTGCCTCTCCAAGTGGAGACTAATTCTGTCCCTCAGAATTTTTTCCAATAATTTCCCTACCACTGATGTTAGGCTCACTGGCCTGTAATTCCCTGGTTTATCCCTACTACCCTTCTTGAATAATGGTACTACATTAGCTGGTCTCCCGTCCCCTGGCACCTCTCCTGTGACAGGTTCCGCACTCATGAAGACGGTCTCAACCGGGATTTTGGGTTTATGTCACGATACATGACGTGATCCGGACTCGAGTCGTCGTTGGCTTGTTCACAGATGTGATTCCCAGTAAAAAAGTAAAAATTTTAAAGCTTATCGTTTTACATACAGACGGCAGCTTTTGACACGTTAGACCCCCTGCGACTCCACCTCATTGTCTCAGTTGTATCTTGCTATGTCTTGGATGTGGTACCTTCCTGGCTGACCTGATTAACTTTATCACACCTCGGCAGATAAACAGTCAGGATGATTTAATTTAGTTGTCTGCAATTGTAAGGTACACATGCATTGTTCTCTATCTATATATGCTTTGGCGATTCTGTATCTCTTTACTTCACCCGACGAAGGAGTAGTAAGCTCCGAAAGCTTGTGATTTCAAATAAAACTGTTGGACTATAACCTGGTGTTGTGCAACCTCTCAATTTTGTCCACCCCAGTCCAACACCGGCATCTCCGCATCATGACCTCTCCTGTGGCCAGAGAGGTTCTGAAAATTTGTGTCAGAGCCCCTGCAATCTCCTCCCTTGCCTCACACAGCAGCCTGGAATACAGCTCGTCTGGGCCTGGGGATTTATTCACTTTTAAGCCCGCTAAAACCGCTAGTACCTCCTCCCTCTCAATACTAATTTGTTCAAGTATATCACAATCCCCCTGCCTGATTTCTATGCCTACATCGTCCTTCTCCATAGTGAACACAGATGCAAAATATTCATTTAAAACCCCACCTACATCTTCCAGCTCTACACACAGATTGCCACTTTGGTCCCTAATGGGCCCTACTCTTTCCCTGGTTTTCCTCTTGCCCTTAATATACTTATAAAACACCTTGGGATTTTCCTTTATTTTGCCCGCCAGTGTTTTTTCATGCCCCCTCTTCGCTCTCCTAATTTCTTTTTTAAATACCCCCCTGCACTTTCTATACTCCTCTCGGGCTTCCATTGTTTTTAGTCCTTTGTATCTGCCAAAGCCTCCCTTTTTTTCCTAATCCATTCTTGTATATCCCTTGACATCCAGGGTTCCCTGGGCTTGTTGGTCCCACCCTTGACCTTTACGGGAACATGTTGGCGTTGTACTCTCTCTATTTCCTTTCTGAAAGACTCCCACTGCTCTGATGTGGATTTTCCTACAAGTAGCTGATCCCAGTCCACTTTGGCCAGATCCTGCCTTCCCCCAATTTAGAACCTTTATTTCCGGTCCATCTTTGTCCTTTTCCATGACTACCTTAAATCTCACCGAATTATGGTCACTGTCACCAAAATGCTTACCTACTGACACTTCTACCACTTGCCCGGCTACATTCCCTAGAATTAGGTCCAGTACCACCCCCTCTCTTGTAGGACTTTCTACATGCTGGCTCAGAAAGCTCTCCTGGATGCTCTTTAAGAATTCCGCACCCTCTAGGCCTTTCACACTCTGACTATCCCAGTTAATATTGGGGAAGTTGAAATCCCCTACTATTATTCCCCTATTATTTCTACACTTCTCTGAGATTTGCCGACATATCTGTTCCTCTATCTCCCCCTGACTGTTCGGGGCCCTATAGTACACTCCCAGCAAAGTGCTTGCCCCCTTTTTGTTTTTAAGTTCTACCCATATGGCCTCATTAGAGGAACCTGCTAAGATATCATCCCTCCTTACAGCAGTAATTGACTCCTTGATTAATATTGCGACACTCCCTCCTCTTTTACACCCCCCTCTGTCTCGCCTGAAGATTCTATACCCCGGAATATTGAGCTGCCAGTCCTGCCCCTCCCTCAACCATGTCTCTGTAATAGCAACAATATCATACTCCCATGTGTTCATCAACACCTTCAATTCATCTGCCTCACTCGCAAGACTCCTTGCATTAAAATAAATGCCATCCAGCCTTGCCATACTCCCTTGTGCCGTTAGATATTTGCTCTGCCTTCCAGGCTGACTTGTTTTTTCCTCTATATTTGGCTGTGCATCACCACCTACTATAGCTCCACTCCGTATCCCATCCCCTGCCAAGTTAGTTTAAACCCCCCCCAACAGTACTAACAAATCTCCCCGCAAGGATTTTGGTCCCGTTCCGGTTCAGGTGAAACCCGTCCGACTTGTACAGGTCCCACCTTCCCCAGAAGCAGATCCAGGAAACTAAAGCCCTCCCTCCTGCACCAACTCTTTAGCCACGCATTCATCTGCTCTATCCTCCTATTCCTATACTCACTAGCACGTGGCACCGGGAGTAATCCAGAGATTACAACCTTTGAGGTCCTGCTTTTTAATCTGCTACCTAGCTCCCTAAATTCTTGTTGCAGGACCTCATCCCTCTTTCTACCCATGTCGTTGGTACCAATGTGAACCACGACCTCTGACTGTTCGCCATCCCCCTTCAGAATGCTCTGCAGCTGTTCAGTGACATCCTTGACCCTGGCACCAGGAAGGCAACATACCATCCTGGAGTCACGTCTGCGGCCACAGAAACGTCTATCTGTTCCCCTTACGATAGAATCCCCCATCACTATTGCTCTCCCACTCTTTTTCCTCCCCTCCTGTGCAGCTGAGCCACTCGTAGTGCCACGGACTTGGCTCTTGCTGCATTCCCCTGAGAAACCATCTCCCCCATCAGTATCCAAAATGGAAAATCTGTTGGAGAGGGAGATGGACCCAGGGGACTCCTGCACTACCTTCCTAGTTCTTTTACTCTGTCTGGCTGTCACCCATTTCCTGTCTGCCTGTGCACTCTTTACCTGTGGTGTGACCACCTCGTTAAATGTGCTATCCACGAAGATCTCAGCTTCGCGGATGCTCCACAGTGACTCCAGCCGCAGCTTCAGCTCCGAAACGCAGATTTCGAGTAGCTGCAGCTGGAGACACTTCCTGCGCATGTGTTCGCCCTGGACACCGAAAGTGTCCCTGACTTCCCACATAGCACAGGAGGAGCACTCCAAGCTGCCGAGCTGCCCTGCCATGTCCTACCCTTAGTTTACTCCCTTTACTTCCTTTAAATTAAAGAATATTAAATACACTAGGGACCTTACTTCCCTGTAAACACTACTTACTCTAAACTAGAGATGTTACTTTTACTTTAATGACTGGACTGTAGAAATACTCACCAGGTCCTGGAAGCTGACAAAGATAGAAAAAGGAAGGAACACATTCCTCCCTGAACTCCCTCACTCACCAAACTCGCAGCTTAACACTCTGTTCCGAGCTGCACTCCGTGACAAACTGCCCTCTAGCCTCCCTTATTTATACTGCTGAGATTTAAATAAGTGAGCTCTCTGGCAGTTACAGAACCAGATTAGATCAGTTAATTAATTAACTACTCTCACCTGCTTTCCAGCACAGAGCTTGCTTAGCCCTGCCCAAGCCTGGAAGAAACTTAAAACTTGAAACAGTAAGTTAAATGCTAATTTCAAGCACACAAGACTAGATTTTATTTAAAAAAAGAGATTAACCTTTAAGATTCACTCCCTCACTCACCAAACTCGCAACTTAACACTCTGTTCCGAGCTGCACTCCATGTCCCAGGGCACTCCCACAATGCACCGGGCGTCAGGACATCCCCACAATGCACCGGGCCCAGGGGCACTCCCACATTGCACTGGGCCCTGGAGAGTCCCACAATGCATCGGGCCATGGGATATACCCACAATGCACCGGGCCCAAACTCACCCACAAAGCACCGGACCCAGGGACACTCCCACAATGCACCAGGTTCAGGAAATCTCCCACATTGCACCGAGCACTGGAGAGTCCCACAATACATCGGGCCCAGGGATCTACCCACAGTGCACCGGGCCCAGGGACAGTTCCACAATGCACTCCCACATTGCACCGGGCCCTCGGAGAGTCCCAAAATGCATCGGGCCCAGGAAACTCCCACAATGCACGGGGCACAGAGATACTCCTACAATGCCCCTGGCCCGGGGGCACTCCCACAATTCACCGGGCCCTGGGACACACCCACAATGCACCAGGTCCAAGAAATATCCCACAATACACAGAGCGCAGGGACACTCCCACAATACACCAGGCCCAAGGATGCTCCCACAATGCACCAAGTCCAGGGACACTCCCGCAATGCACCAGGCCCGAGGGCACTCCCACAATGCACTGAGCCCTGGGACACTCCCACAATGCACCAGGTCCAGGAAATCTCCCACAATGCACCGAGCCCAGGCCTACTCCCACATTGCACCAGGTCCAGGAAACCTCCCAAAATGCAGTGGGCACAGAGACACTCCCACAATGCACCGGGCCCAGCTGTACTCCCACAATGCACCGGTCCCAGGGACACTCCCACAATGCACCGGGCCAAGGGACACCCCCACAATGCACCGCATCCAGGAGTACTCCCAAAATGCACCGGGCCCAGGGACATTCCCACAATGCACCAAGCACGGAGACACTCCCACAATGCACCTGGTCCAGGGAAGCTCCCACAACGCACCTGGTCCAGGGAAGCTCCCACAACGCACCGGGCCCAGCAGCACTCCCACAATGCAGCGGGCCCAGGAAAACTCCCAAAGTGCACCAGGACTAGGGAAACTCCCACAATGCACCGGCCCAGGACAACTCACATGATGCACGAGGTCCAGGAACACTCCCACAATGCACTGGGCCCTCAGAGAGTCCCACAACACACCTGGCCCAGGGACACTCCCACAATGAACCGGGCCCAGGGACAGTTCCACAATGCATCGGGCCCAGTAACTCCCATAATGCACCAGGCCCTGGAGGCTCCCAAAATGCACCGGGCACTGAGACACTCCCACAAGGCACCGGGCCCAAGGACACTCCCACAATACACCGAGCCCAGGGACACTCCCACAATGCACCAGGTCCATGAAAACTCCCATAATGCACTGGACCATGGGGCACTGCCACAATGCACCGGTGCCAGGGACACTCCCACAATGCACCGGGGCCAGGGGCACTCCCACAATGCATCGGGGCCTGGAAACTCCCATAATGCACTGGGCCCTGTGATGCTCCCACAATGCACCGAGCCCAGGGAAACCCCCACAATGCACTGGGGTGACGCAGTGATGTAATTGCATTAAATGAGAGAGAGTAAAGTTGTTGTTGGGTTAATTGGTCCTTTATTGATTTATTAATTGATTTAATACTGTCTCTGGACTGTGATCACAGCAACAAGAATTCACAGCCACTGAATTAGTAGAGAAAAGTCAAACAGCAAACTCTAAATAAAGGAAAGAAGCTTCGAGGGAGACAGGGTGAGCGGTGAATATAATCAACGCCTCGCCCAGAATCAGTGCATGTCCAGAGTGTGAGCCCCACAACATGGGAGGGGTCAGGGAGCGGGGGAGGGGTCAGGGAGCGGGGGAGGGGTCTGGGAGGGGGGGAGGGGTCGGGGAGAGCGGGGGGGAGGGGTCGGGGAGGGGGGGAGGGGTCAGGGAGGGGGGGAGGGGTCAGGGAGGGGGGGAGGGGTCAGGGAGGGGGGGAGGGGTCAGGGAGGGGGGGAGGGGTCAGGGAGCGGGGGAGGGGTCAGGGAGCGGGGGAGGGGTCAGGGAGCGGGGGAGGGGTCAGGGAGCGGGGGAGGGGTCAGGGAGCGGGGGAGGGGTCAGGGAGCGGGGGAGGGGTCAGGGAGCGGGGGAGGGGTCAGGGAGCGGGGGAGGGGTCAGGGAGCGGGGGAGGGGTCAGGGAGCGGGGGAGGGGTCAGGGAGCGGGGGAGGGGTCAGGGAGCGGGGGAGGGGTCAGGGAGCGGGGGAGGGGTCAGGGAGCGGGGGAGGGGTCAGGGAGCGGGGGAGGGGTCAGGGAGGGGGAGGCTGGATATCTGGATCATGCACAGCATTAATCCCGAGGAAAGTATCTGCATAGTTCCGTTACATTCGGGGTTCACTGTCTCCTCATTGCCTGCAGGGGCCGTTCTATCAAACACGCTACACACAGGCCACAGGCAGGTCAGGTTAGTGGGCGGAGGGAGGCACTTGCAGTCTCAGTGTCTTCCAATCGGTTTCTAGCCGGACATGGTCAGACTGAGCCACTGTAAATACATAAAAAAAAGGTGACTCGGTGAGTCTAAGCAGCAAAACGCGGAGACTTTTACACAGAGCACGAGGAAGTTGAGAGGGGAAAGAGGGACAGGCCTGAATCTTACACCCAGTCAGGCCTGTCTGAGGCCTAGAGCCAGAGTCAGGCCTGTCTGAGGCCTAGAGCCAGAGTCAGGCCTGTCTGAGGCTCAGAGCCAGAGCCAGGCCTGTCTGAGGCCTACACCCAGCAGCCATAACCAGGCCTATGTAACCTGAGTATTTCCGAGTCCATTCGCATGCGCATTTTGGCTGCCACTACGGACCTGAGATGATCACTTCTATTTCCATATTTTCTTTCCCATGTTCTTTTCTCTCTACCCTTCCTTGAGCGCTCTCTCCTGTCATTTCCCCCCTCTCGAGTACTCTCCCCTCCCAAATCCCTACCCAAACCCTTCATTACTCTTCAACCTTCCTACTCTCCTGCCACCGTCCCAGGCTTGACTCCCTCTAAGATAAGCCCACAGCTTCCCTCTGTGCCTCTCTTGGCATCCTCTGAAGGGCCCATCGAGGCGCTCGTCGCTGCCTCCTCATGAGCAGCAACCCCAACTGTCCCATCCTACTCTCTCGCTAACCTTCCCGCCCAGCGCGCCCACTGGGGGGCTAATCTTGCCAATCTCCTCCCCGTTCAACTCACGCCTCCCAGCGCTGACCCTGTGGACACTGGCAGTGGGTCAGCCATCACCGACCCCACCCCCCGCATCTCTCTCCAGAACATTCATTCACTTGTAAACAAGGCCCTTGCCATCTATGAGCTTATCGTGGATGACCGCATCGACATCATGGCTCTGACGGAAACGTGACTGAGGGGTGATAATGACAGCATCCCCCTAAATGTCTGGGTATTGATGGTCCTTGCAAACTACCGCCCTCCGTCCTTGTAAACTACCGCCCCATCTCCAACCTCCCTTTCTTCTCCAAAGTCCTTGAACGTGTTGCTGCCTAACAAATCCGTGCCCATCTTTCCCGGACCTCCATGTTTGAATCCCTCCAATCAGGTTTCCGCCCTTACCACAGTACCGAAACGGCTCTCGTCAAAGTCACAAATGACATCCTTTGTGACTGTGGTAAACTATCCCTCCTCGTCCTTCTCGACCTGTCTGTAGTCTTTGACACGGTTGACCACTCCATCCTCCTCCAACGCCTCTCCACCGTTGTCCAGCTGGGTGGGACTGCACTCGCCTGGTTCCATTCTTATCTAACTAATCGTACCAGAGAATCACCTGCAACGGCTTCTCTTCCCACTCCCGCATCGTTACCTCTGATGTCCCCCAAGGATCTATCCTTGGCCCCCTCCTATTTCTCATCTACATGCTGCCCCTTGGTGACATCATCTGAAAACACAGCGTCAGTTTCCACATGTACGCTGATGACACCCAGCTCTACCTCACCGCCACTTCTCTCGACCCCTCCACGGTCTCTAAATTGTCAGACTGCTTGTCCGACATCCAGTTCTGGATGAGCAGAAATTTTCTCCAAGTAAATATTGGGAAGACCGAAGCCATTGTCTTCGGGCCCCGCCACAAACTCCGTTCCCTGGCCACTGACTCCATCCCTCTCCCTAACATCTGTCTGAGGCTGAACCACACTGTTCGCAACCTTGGTGTCATATTTGACCCTGAAATGAGCTTCCAACCACACATCCACAGCATAACAAAGACCGCCTACTTCCACCTCTGTAACATTGCCCGTCTCCACCCCTGCCTCAGCTCATCTGCTGCTGAAACCCTCATCCATGCCTTTGTTACCTCTAGACTTGACTATTCCAACGCACTCCTGGCTGGCCTCCCACATTCCACCCTACGTAAACTTGAGGTAATCCAAATCTTGGCTGCCCGTGTCCTAACTCACACCAAGTCCCGTTCACCCATCACCCCTGTGCTCGCTGACCTACATTGGCTCCCTCCATGGCCTCGCCCCTTCCTATCTCTGTAATCTCCTTCAGCCCCACAACTCCCCGAGATATCTGCACTCCTCTAAATCTGGCCTCTTGAGCATCCCCGATTTTAATCGCGCCACCATTGGTGGCCGTGCCTTCAGCTGCCGAGGCCCTAAGCTCTGGAATTCCCTCCCTAAACCTCTCCCCCTCTCTCTCCTCCTTTAAGACGCTCCTTAAAACCGACCTCTTTGACCAAGCTTTTGGTCACCTGCCCTAATATCTCCTTATGTGGCTCGGTGTCAAACTTTGTTTGATAATCGCTCCTGTGAAGCGCCCTGGGACATTTTACCACATTAAAGACGCTATATAAATACAAGTTGTTGTTGTCGTCAGGCCCTGTCTGAGGCCTACACCCAGACTTAGGCCCTGTCTGAGGCCTACACCCAGCAGTCAGGCCCTGTCTGAGGAATACACCCAGAGTCAGGCCTGTCTGAGACCTACACCCAGAATCAGGCCCTGTCTGAGGCCTACACCCAGACTTAGGCCCTGTCTGAGGCCTACACCCAGCAGTCAGGCCCTGTCTGAGGAATACACCCAGAGTCAGGCCCTGTCTGAGGCCTACACCCAGAGTCAGGCCCTGTCTGAGGCCTACACCCAGAGTCAGGCCCTGTCTGAGGCCTACACCCAGAGTCAGGCCCTGTCTGAGGCCTACACCCAGAGTCAGGCCCTGTCTGACGCCTACACCCAGAGTCAAGCCCTGTCTGAGGCCTACACC